>JAHWXV010562566.1:0-15220 GCA_024586415.1 Phrixothrix hirtus | reverse complement strand
TATATATATATATATATATATATATATATATATATATATTTAGTTGACAGACTGTATTGACAATTTGAATATAAGAATTGAGATTGAATCTGGCAATCAATGTAATCAATTCTTAAATGTAGATTTAAAATTAAAGGGCAAGGGTATCTTAATCTAAATATTTAAAATATTACAAGGGTTGCTGAATAAATTAAAGTTCATATAGTAATTATAAGAGATTATAACTGGTTTGTAATTTGCTTTTAGCCTGTTCTGTAAAAATCTTCCGTAATATGTCAAGAATTTATTCCCCGTTTGTTGCTGTATTGTTCAATAATAGTTTAGTTTATTGTATGTCTAAATTTGAATTAAATGAAAAACAGCTGGCCAATAATTTAATCGTTCAATGACTTGGGGTTTAAGCGTAATACGAATTATAATTCAATGGAAATAATGAGTAGGAACTGATTGTAGTCCACCGAAAGCGGCAAAAGAGGTGCTAGGTGTTGGAAAGGTCTTGTCAACTGTTTTTGAGTTTTTGCGGAACAGTTTTCGTGGCTATAGTTAAAGATGTAGAACAACAAAGGGTGAGTAGTATTTGTCGTTGTTGGACTAATTAAATGCGAATATCAAAGGAATACTAATCACATTTGGCAAAGAAATAAAATTTTTTTTAACCTCATCACCACATATTACAACTACAAAATAGATTAATTGCATTTCGAATTGCTTCTACATGCCCCATATTTACCCGACTGTTTGACTATTTCTTATTCACAAAAATGAAAAGTTGGCATGCTGGTAATAAATTTTCATCCAATGAAAAAGCGATCGCCGAAGTAGAACCGTATTTCATAGATAGTGAGTAATCGTATTTTATTGATGCCACTAAACATCTTGAATATCGTTGGAATAAGTGCATTGAGTTACCAATTACAAATTACAAATTAAAAATTACAATTACATCGAAAAAGTAACTTCTCGTTGCATTTTTACCTGACTTATTGGACTACCCGCATAGATTCAAAAAAAGGGCGAAACATCTAAATGAAAATAATTAAGCATTTTATTATGCGTTCAGCTTTCGAATTTCACGGCCTAATCCATTAAAGTATTGAAAGGTTTTACACATAATATATTATTAGGAGACTATTTAAACCTGGATCAAATATTCTGTGTAGTTTGTAGTAATGCATTAACATCTAGTAAATGCAATTTTTTAGGTATTCATTTACAAAGGTGATGGAACAAATGTGATTGAAATAGAGAAAACAAGAACGAATCAAATCAGATTGTAGCAATGTAATTCTAGCGGAACACTCAACTTGGCAATTGACAAAAATGAGATAGCAACTGTGATCGCTAGCGTGTGTGTAATGCCGACAAAGGTATATAAATATTATACAGAGTGAAAATATTTCTAGGTGAGAAGAACGTATTCTTAGCTTTTACTTTTGTATGCCATCTTACCTCTGCAAGCCAATATGAAAGAATTTATCTTAATTGTTTCTGCTAACAAACAAAAATATCGACATTTTTAGCAAATGTATACTGCTTGATTCACAATGAAATTCAATGGCTGCTGTCAGAAGTTGAACGTTACCTCAAAATAAATTCGCCGTGTTTGTACTTGCCTCTGTTAGCACGACAACCTCTATATTACAGAACACGGTATTTTTTGCACCAGCTACAAGCCTGTAAGGGAAGTTCAACCTAAAACTTTAAGGTCACCTGGAAAGTATATACTTAACAAATAAAGGCAGACATCGGAGATATTTAAAACAGGCATCTGACTAGAGAAAGCCTTTGAACTAACATGTGTTTGTAGTTGTTCTATTTCTGCTATAGCTATACAAATTACATAATGCATGTGTGTTGGAACATTACCGTTGTTCTATATTATAAATCGTATATAATTTGATCTATGAGAGTGGTTTCTCTCAACCTCCAATCCCGCATGTAAATAGCTAATCGTGTGCTAGGAGACGCAAATGCGTGGAAAGTGCTTGCATATATCCTCTCCATATAGCCACTGCCATTTCCAACGTCACTATGTTGAGTTGCATACACGTGAACAAGGCTGCGACGATTGAATCTCCTGTCAAATGCCAATTGCTTAGTGTAATTTGGCTTCTTCAAGCAAAAGGGAATAGTACAGCTGAAATTAAGCGAAAAATAGGCCAAGAATGGCGAAAACTTAAGATTTATGGTGTTGTGTGCGAATGGTGTAGGAAATTTAAAGAATGGCGATCTAATGTTCACGACGAAGGGTGACAACGACGCATGTCTGTCGCAACAGAAGACATTGTTTAATGAGATTGCCAAGTGGTTCAATAACAGCGAAGGTTTACCACAAGTAAGTTCGAGACTAATGACGATCTTCAAAACTACGTTTAGGTCAATGTCAGTACACTGGCGGCAAAATTTTTTACGAGGAAATGTAAAACTTTTCACGTATATGACAAGAACGTCAATTCTAAAGGCGAGTATATCAAATAGTAACCATGTTTGTACGCAACATTTGGTAATATATTAATTTAATTATTTACGCTTGTATTTATTTTATGGACAATCGAAAGTTGGAAAAAACCGCCTTCGTAAATATGGGGGCGTATTGCTATGTAATCTACCTAGACATGAAAATAGCAAGTTAAATGCATGCCATCAAGTTTTTGTGATACTTGACACATCTGCACCAAAACTGGTTTAATTGTGCGAATATTAAAGTTTTTGTAACTGTTTTTAGGTTGAAAATGCGTGATATACAAGTTTTGTATAAAAAGTATGGTGCACAATTTTTCCCTGATGTAACTATACGTTGCAGCGCGCTCACAACGCACAAGCTCGATAGCGGGGGGTCTTATCTTAAACGAACGTCAAGCGCCAGTCACGTGTGAGCGTTCGTTCTGGCTAGAAGGTATTTTTAGTGGATCTCTGTCGAGTGATTCGGTGCAAGCGCAAAATGCAGCGAACGATTGAACAGCGGTACACCATCAAATTTTGTGTTAGACTAGAGAAATCGGGTGCATGACGTTGGGCATAATTCACCAAGTGTTCAAGGATGAAATCATGTCACATGCTGCAGTTTTTAAGTGACATAAGCTCTTGAAAAGTGGCAGAGAGGCTGTGGAGGACGAACCCTTCTCTAGGCGGCCGTCGACGTCAAGAACCGACGACAACGTGCAACGTGTGCGTGAACAGCTGAATTCATTGTGCACATGATCAAAGTTCGCATTGGCATTGATTAGCAAATCCAGAGTGAAAGGCATACTGATCGTTTTCTTCGACGCCAATGGGGTGGTCCACTACGAATTTGTACCTGAGCGGCAGACAGTGAATAGTGCTTTTTATCTAGAAGTGCTAAAAAGACTGAAGAGAATTGTCAATCTGGTGAGGCCAGCCATCACCAGAAATTGGAAACTGCGTCACAACAATGCATCCAGCTACACCTGCTGCAAGGTAACCGACTACCTGACGAAAAACGGCTTTGCGACGATTCCCCAACCTCGTTGCAGTCCCGAGTTGACACCGGCGGACTATTTCCTGTTCCCAAAAGTGAAATCCTACCTCAAAGGATACCACCATGGGAGTCTAAGTACCGTAAAAGAAGCTTGCACGCGTACCATTAAGGACCTTCCGGAATCCACCTGCCAGGGAGGCTTCAAGTCGCTGAAAAGCCGCTGGCAAAAGTGTGCCGACGTTCAAGGCATGTATTTTGAGGAATTTTGAGATATTGTAACAATATCTGAAATAAATCTATTTTTCCGAAACTTTTCTTGGTACTTTTTATGCAAACCTTGTAGATCTTGAGTAACACAGTTTCATAAAGTTCTTCACAAAGAAAAGCCATAGACCAAAAATTATACATGAACGCATGTTTACTGTTAAGGAAGATGAAAGGCCACCATATTCCTAAGTGAAATTTTAGGCTAAACAGTTTTAAATGGGCAGGGAGTTAGCACTGAGTGTTTGAAAATCTGTACATGTTGAGGTAAGGTCTGCTAAAACCATACGAAGGGGTGAAGGTATAGTGTTATCCAATCGTCGAGTCAAACTATCCGTCCTTGCTGCGGTTGTTGACATATCCGAAACTACTGCTTTAAACATTTTTTCACGACGATTAGGCATGAAAAAGGCGTCTGTTTATACCAAAGCAAACGCTTATAGGAAAATAAACTTGTCACAAAAGTTTAATTGCTCTGAAAGGCGATAGAAACGTTCTTACCGAATTATTACTGATAGTGAGACTTGGGTCTATCATAGGGATCCTCCCACAAAGCAAGAAACCATAGGGTCTCTTCACCAAAAAAGAAAAAAACACAATCTTTTGTTGAAAAATGGATGGCAATTGTATTTTGGAATACAGAAGGTGTTCTTTTGGTTCGTACACGCAAAAAGGCGCTACAACTAATGCTGAGGTTTATGAACAGACTTGATGATTCAAAATTTGAAGAAAGTTGTACAAAACACCGACGGAATTTATAAACAGGTAAAGGTTGCTTTTGAATGACAACTGAAGTGTATATGAAGCACGAGCAGTTCAACATGTTACGGAGCAATGTGAACTCATTGAGCTTCTGAATCTACTGCATAGTCTATATTTAAAAATTTAAAATAGCACCATAAATGTAAAACGTTTTCTTCGAACAATAAAGTGTCAGCTCTTGCTATTTGTTTAAGCATATTGGTTAAATTAAGCGATATCTAGTATCATGCACGTTAATGATTGATATAATTATGGTTAAATAAGGATTCATTAAAATAATTCAGATATCCATCGTATAAAAGAAAGCATAAAGCTAAATTAAAAATCTATTTGAATACACCTCGTATTCTTACTTTTGAAATATTGCCTAATAATTTTAGTTAAAACTTCGTTAGTATTATGTCAGACATTTTAGAAAATTGCTACAATGCATTGAAAATCACGAGTCAATAACGAACAAGGTTATAGTTGTTGGTTACAAAGTATAAAATTATGCACACAAGAAATTATCGGGAATGATACCATTTAAGGCTTAAGAAATAATTAACTGGATTACAATTCAACATGTATAAAAGTATTTTTCTCGGCGATTTACTGATGGGTTATGATGTAATCGGGTCGGGGGGACGTACGAACAGTCCCGTGAGAAAAATCTGAGGCGCGTGAACAGTAATGGTACAAACACGTTTGTGTTAGGTTGTGTAAAGTATTTAATGCTTGTTCGGGCGTGTCTTTTTTATTTTTAGAAAAGTAATATGGGCCTTTATTAAAATTGTAAAGTACCTGCCTAACTTTCGACCTGTAGGCAGTAAATCCAAGTTCTTTTTGGGATAATCCATTTAATATAAGAACGGCCAACTTTCGTTACGTATCATCTTACCCATGAAATTATCCTAATTATCCTAATAATTAAGAGCTAGAAGCGCTTCCCGAATCCAGACCGTTCTTCTACCTATAAGTGTCTCATATTTTCTTTTGTTCTTTCCTTACTTATTACGAACACGACAAAGAAGGGCTACTTTACGTCAGCACGCATCAACCAACCTTAGTGCCATGACCAACTGACCTAGTTTTGTTTGTGTAAAATAAGGTAAAGCTAGATAAAGGACGTTACCGTCCATTATATACAAATAACGAGGAAATAAAAGAATTGCGAACTTAAAATACCTGTAGTAGCGTTGAATCACAAGTAACTCAGTGAAACATTTTGCGCTTGTAATTTCAATCATTTAGACTAACTGTTTATATCACATTTACGATTGTACTTTAATTTGTTAGTTTTATAATTACCATTGTTACAATAACCTGGGTACCCATTTTGAATATTTGTTGCTGATGCAATTTCGTTTCAATATTGTAAGTGTTGTTTAGCAAAATCTAGAGTTCATTTATTATTTCTCATTGTTAATACATCTCTTTCAGTGGCAGCAATAAACTGGTTCTTGTAAATAAACAGTTCCGAGCCTAGATTCCGTTAAATAATGTCTTCTGTTCTTAGAATGTAAATCCTATTTAACTTCTTAAATAATTATTGAATTTGTGTATATATGTGTTTTCGTGCAAATTTAAATTATATAAAGGTGTTCTCGTGCTCAATTTTGGTTATTATTTCACAGACGTAAAACCTTATTTGCAATTGTAGTTGTAGAGTGCGCGTTCAATAAGTTAGGTAGCGATTTAATAATTTTCAGTAACGAAAGTCATAAATCATATATTTCTAAGTAAATATCACATTTCCTAAAATTCTAAAATTCAGTTAGTTAATTTAATAATATACAGGGTGGCCAGTTCTGAAAACCTACCCTTAGTTATTTCATTTAAGGCACATTACACCCTAAATTTTTGCAAGTAACGTAAATACTATTTTACGCGAAAGCGTTAGCATTTTTCATTGATTTTTATATTTTTAGATAAGCTAGCATCTTTAGCTTTAGAATATTTCTCTTTTTCAGTCTTGATCCAGTATCTGAAGTACCGCTAGAGTTTCTGCAACCACTTTTAAGGTAGGTCACTATCATCGTGATATACAAGGTGTTTCGCAAACATCACCAGATTGCAGTTTTTACTTGAAAACAGTTATAAGCGCGTCTGAAAATCTTACGACTTTGGTCGCTTATTTGAAAAAACCCGGTATATACTTCCGCGTAGTATTAACAAAATCCAGTTGGTAAAGTACCAATATTAGTTTTACGTCAAAATCACGCTGTAAATCTATAAATAATATAATTTCATTTTATTAACAATTATTACTCGTAAAAGCGCAAGAAATCCAAAGTTACATTTTATAAAAATTAGGAGCATTCCTTTCTTAAAAGCACTTATTCAACAATTCCTGCATGAAGGCCATCAAGTTTAAAAATATACATTAACCCCTTTCGTCTTCCCTCCTTCAATTTCAAGGATAAATACTTGACTTCAAGGGCAGAACTCGTAACGCAAGCAAGTAGAGCTGCGTTTGTTTGTAGTGCGCGTCTAGGTGAAATTCAAAGTATAGTTGAGAAGTACCCGTATAGCGAATTAAGGGATTAAGTTAGTATCCGGTTGATCTACTTCCACCTAGGGCGAATTTCTAGAAAGAGTCGAATCCTAATCCCTGGGTATTTGGAACCCAAGGGGTTAAATTTGACAAGGTTGTATTGTACATACAATTAAGTGAATATCCGAGACCGCCGTTTGTCACCGCCGACTCCTCCGACAATAACACATTCTTCCGATCACCAAGAAAGTGATAAATTCCGTTAATTAACTTTCGTCAATCTCCACCCCCTCGCTAAATTATTCCGACTGGGGCGAATCAGCTAATCATATCGAACTACCAGACAAGTCCGTTAAGACTATATTTAAAAGACTAACGTTTTCAAATGTTCAATAATTTATAATATATAGGGTCATTACGGCCAAATTCTTTTGTTTATTTTAGCTTAGTTCAATTTTTGCAACAAGGGCGCCTTGATGTAGAAATAAACCATTATTGTTCCCGTTATTTACATTTGGGAAGAACATGTAACTTATTAGTTGTATGACTTGCGTTTTCAATTATATTATATTCAATTTTTAGGTAGATATTTTATTTTATTATATGTAGACCCGTCGTGATACCATATACTTTCTTTCAGGAACTAGATATTATTTTAGCAATTAATTAATTTTGGTAATCCATCATAATTCTACCTGATCGAGGATGAAACCCAGCGACGTGCATAGAAAGAGCTAAATTATTCCAAGTACATATTAACTAATCCTAGATATAAAGAATTTGGAGATCGGCTTCTTTGTCTTCCGGTTTTTATGATAATATCTCAAACTATTAATATTCCGTTATTTATTAATAAAGACAAAGTGGCGCTCTTATCCCCGTCTATTTTACCCTTATTCACGATTAATTATTGACTTTTGAATATCTACATAAAATCCCTGAATGCTGACTTCCTTAAACTTCACGCAATCGTAGAGGCTACACCGTTTTCCACTGTGGTGGTCGGTGCAAACCAGTTAATTCTACAGTGTTTAGCCTCGTAAGTACCGTCTACCCACGCCTCACTTCACTGTAGCTTTGCAGGCCGTGGTTAAACACTCGTGATTTCTGCCATATGCGTTATTGCCCATTTAACCTGTGACAGAGGTCATGTGCGTTCTGAAGGAGAGGCGTTGAACTAAATGTATACATTTTTTCAAAACTCTGCGCCCTTTCTTTCATAGGTAGGTAGATTCGCCGTCGTATGCTAGTCTAAGTTATAATAACAGATATAACTTTTGTTATTATTTTAAGTTTTAAAATCGTATTAATTTATTATTTTCGAAAATTACCTAATGAAATCACTTTCCTGAATATAAACAGTTAAACACTAAATGCTCCCAACAATTTCAGATATTAAAATTTTCAAATTCAAACTCATGAATTTGCTACCAAGTGCCATATTTAAGCCTTTAAAGGTTCGTTTCTTTTGGGTGGCGTAATAAAGAAAACCAAAAAGCTTCTTGAGAATATATTGCTGCAGCAGCCATCTGCTGAACTTTTGCAAACACTTATTCCCTTACTTATTTAAAGTTTCTTTTACTTTATAGAATCCATATTAAGATAAAATAATTTAAGTTGACCTTACTTCGTTTATAACGTAAATATCTCAATCAATTTTATTTTTCTTTAAATTTTGCATTTGGTTATGCGTTTAACTTAAATTAAATAGAATAATAAATGTTTTCGAACTATAAATAAACGTGTAGGACCATTACGGTAAATTTGTACCTCTTTTACTGTAATTCGTTTAATAATTTTGTAATTCTTAATGTGGTTAATACAAACAGTTCGAACAAAAATTATTAGTGCTTGTTATGTCAGCTATTAACGTTCATCTAAAGTACGCAAAAGTTAATTCCAATTTAATTACGAGGGATCAAAGGATCCGCTAGAGAATTTACATACTATACGCTATACCACTAGAGTTAATGAAAACAACTGATTGAAAATTACGTTAATAAAATTTTTGAAAGTGGGAAATGTCAATTGGAATAAAGCTAATTTAGCACAGGCATAACATTATAAGAGAAATAGTATTTGAAAATCAATATTATTTTATAATAGTATGTCAAATAAGATATTAAATCTCTGATAGAAATGTTAAATATTTTGGCAAATCTGACAACTTTGTTTCTAATTATTTATAATATATTTTAGAAATGAAGCACGATGAAGACGTGATATGACATGCAATAGGTAAACAAGGTCAGCGTTTTGGTTGGAAATTAGAGAAACCTACTATTACGTGCGCGACAAAAGCATTTTTCTAGAGGAATCGTGTGAAATACATCTAGGAATTTTGTTTAAAATACTATGAAAAGAAGTGCATTTTATTTGACTCAACTTGCTACATCATTACAAGTAAGGCTGGAGGAAGGAACTTTGGAATTAAGTAAGAGCAATTGAAATATTAAAAATGAAAGAGTGGAAGTGTTTTTCTATAACTGGCACGAATTACAAAATTCGGTACAACTGAAAAGCCACAGAACCGACATTTAAACAAATTAATAATTGCACACAAAATTGCACCACAAAAATTGTAACCTAAAAAAGTAGATAAACAAACAAATACTTATATTTTAGTTTAGCGCCTCAAAGCCACCTGCTTACCCTGGATTCACCCTCAAAGGGGACCATATGTTCGAGGTTGCGCCGATACCCTAAACGAAGATACAAGAACATGACATGTGCAATTATATTACATATAAGACTGGCTGAGCTATCTTTGAAATTAGATAGGAGCAATTGTGTGACGTGTGACGTGATGAAAGGTACATGACGAAGATAACGAATTTACATTCTGGCCGGTGGTATCTCGGTTGTGCGGGGGCGTGTCTTTATGATGTTCTCCGTAACTTGGGAGGCTTTCTGCATCTGGTTTCGCGGTCGGTATACCTGTGAAATAATTATTTACCGGGGGCCGTCGTTTGCGAAGATGATGTCGCTCGGACTTTGGTCATAAAACGAAATTCGGTAATATTTAATTGATGATTGTTTCAGTTTTCAGCGTTATCAAAAAAAAAGGTAACGATGATAATCTATTTATAAAATTTTTATTGGAAATTGTAACACACGTCAAATCAAAATTGTAATAGTTCAGAACGAAAATAAAATAAACGTTGTTTTCCGACAGCAGACAAAAATATACAATCATTTACGTATGCATGAAAAGTCAACTTTTGCTGTTAATATTTCAAGTCATCGTGGCGTTAAAGCGTATGGTGGGCGTAGCGTGTTCTTTCTCGGTGAAGTTCGGCGTTCTTGATATGTTTGAATACAAGAGTCGGCAGTATACTTCGAAATTTGAGCACGGGCGCGTCGCTCTTGGCGGCCGCCGTGTACGTAATTTATACAGGGGACGGATATCTGGTGTGGTGAAGTTAGCATATTCTCGCGACCTTTCTTGCCACGCGGTATCGCTAAACATCACGACGTTTGGCGTCGTTTGCAGATCGCAAAAAAGCAACTTGTCTGCAAACGACGCAATGTTTTATATGGTGGATAATTTCGGTATAGCGTAGTTGCGCGTCCGCTATCAATACAACTCAATACACGACGGACACAAAGAGTTACAAAACAACTACTATGTGGTTAACCCAAAGTCGATTTTGTTGCAGGTTTGGCTACGGTAACACCAGGGACACCCAGTTACGTGAATTTCTGAGGTTATATTGTTCTACACTCGGTCTATCTTTGTTACAGAGCAACAAGAGTTAGAGCGTCGTTCTAGAATCTGTATATGTAGATCTCTAGCATGCGGCGCTTTTTAACGGTTTATTAATATGAAGGGTAATTAAGATTTTAGCAGTCTTGGAGAGTCCAGCAGGCGTCGCGTGAAGATTACTGTAAAATTTAATAGCAAAATAGCTTGACTTTACAGAAAAGATTTTATGGTTTATGCACTATCAACGTCCCGTATTGAGTCTCATATGAAGACTGACTTTCAATTCGCAAAAGTGTCTTACTTATAGTTAAATTCATGTTCGCGTTCTTTATTCAGCGAATATAGATTTCGACGGTTTTCTTTATCAGCTATCTAATCAATTCGGATAACAAATACATTTGCTTTTACCAACTCGTTGCAAAACGTGACGCAATATGACGCAATAGTATTTAATTAGTTTTACAAATTACTTAATATTCAAATCATTTAAGATTGTTGCTTATGTTAATTATAATTAATTTGTCAGGTTTTGTTGGCGTGCCGCGCTTAATAAAAAAAAATTTTAATTTGCCGCCGTACGTTCGCAGTACTTGCGTTGTTGGTAGGACCACAAATATAAATAAACAAATTTTTGTCGGATAAAGCACAAGAAGCGAGTTTTTCTACTCTCCGTGACGATTGAAAAATATGTAATAAAGTAACTTGACAGTTATAGGCGATTTTCACTCTTCTGGATTTCGACGGTGTATAATTGGTATTAACTCGTTGCTAGACTACCGCATTGTGGCAGTCAAATGCGCGTAGGGCGTATATGAAGGAATCGGTCGTGTGAGTAATTTCTTTTTAAGTGTCCGTGTGAGTGTAACCTTTCCCCAGGTGTAGTGTGGTGTAATACCAGGCCTGAGAACTCGAATAGCGGGTTTCTGGGGTTTTACCTGCATTTTTCTACCCTGTTTGCAACTTCATTGAATGTGTGAGTTTCTTTACGACTGCAAGAACCTATAAGAATCACGACTGACGATTGTAGTTGTGGGCAAGCGAGTAGCCCGGTCAAGTGTCGCCTAAGACTAAGGTACTTATTATTACATTGTTTTTGCTTCCTTATTGTTCACCTGTAAGGGGTGTATGTGAAATGTCAAAGTATATCGGCGAGAATCCGGTTTAACTTATAATACCAGCTGCCAAATGTTGCGAGGTGAGGCTGTCAATACATAATTTATGTCCAATTTATGGACTTATATCTGCATTTATCGTGATTAGTATATTTAAACGATAGTTTTAGTTTATAGTAGATTGATTAGTTTTCCCCGTGCCTCTTGAATTAGGCCACATTCAAGAGCCTGAGAAGTTTACTTGTAACATTGTGTGTCCTGTTGTTGTTGTGTATACTAAATAATCCATTTCTTTAGACATGGATAAATAGTTATTACCCAATTAGACTTTAATTTTGCACTTAAAATAAGTTAACTGTTCTTGCTTTGCATTTCAGGGGATATATGTTATTTAAGGAACCCTCCCCTCTCACCACTGTCTTAATTTATATTATTATTTGGGGCCCAGGTGAGAGGAAAACCCGGGAAAACACAGTTATAGGTGATGGAATCGTTTTTCTCTGTTGCGAAGGACAGTTTGATTCAGAATACGGCCAATACGAAGTAGTGGCGCCCCATCTAAACTTCAAATCTATGTATGTATTTCCAGCGTTTTCCTAAGCGCGCGGAAGTGCTGGTGCAATTTGTCGCGGAACCTCCCTCTTTCGAGAAGCTAGCGAGACATCAGCATCGTTGTAGGGCGTGACGCCAAACGTGCTTGTGACAAATTATCAAAACAATGTTGATTGATTTCTGACGGTAAACCGTGATTTATGCGTCAGGTTGTGCAATCTTCATTAATTATCCTATAGCTTATTTTCTAACAGCTTTTAATTATGCAAATTTTTCATTTGAAATTTAAACTAAAATTATATACTCGTACGCGGTATTTAACCTTTCTTAAAGTTTGTTTTGTCTTTAATTAGGTCTTAATTGATACACATCCGGAATCACTAATATAGCGAAAACACGTAGAATTCTCGGAATTCCATTAGGTGGGGTTTCTCTATATCACTACGTTTCCTGGGGAAACATCACAATTGGAATATTAAAAATAAAAGGATAAATGGCGCGAGTTTTAAAATTCGGCACAGGTGGAAAGCCACACAACTGATATTTAAGCAAATGTACAGATCTTGGTCTTCTGACTCCGTTTATGTATTTTTTTTTTAGGTTATAATGCTTGTTGTGAGAAGACCTGCGATTGTTATTTTGTTTAAATGTCAGTTGTATGGCTTTTCACTTATACCGAATTTTGAAATTCCACCATTTATAGAAGAAAAATTCGAATCTTTTATTGCCAGTCTAATATCGTAATAATAACTATGCCTGTTATGTGTTTATAAGGATAGCATATATCTTCGTTTATCGGGTCGAAGAAACTTAGTATTGATAATCAACAGTAAGGCCGAAACCGTGGTCCTGAGTGGCTCCGACGCGTTAAACGAAAATACAGTCTTCATTTGTTTATTTACCTTCTTAGGTTACAATTTTTATCGTGAGAAGCCCTGTAATGGTCATTGGTTTAAAAGCTTTTCACTTGTGCCGACTTTTGAAACTCGCGCCGTTTATAGGATAAAGCTTGGACTCTCTCATTTTTAATATCATTACGAATATAATTCGAGAAAAGGTGCCTACAAGACTGAAAATCCGTCACTATTTAGCGACATACCTCTTTTAGAAAAGCTATGTGATTTTTCTTTCCAAAATTTTTTAACGTTTAATTACGAACGATGTTTTCCTCTAATCCAAAAATTAAAGTTACAGAAAATAAAAATTTCACAAGTCATTATAGTGTACCGTTCAAAAAGGTTAACGGAAAATTCTTTGCCAGTGAGGTACACCGGGGGAAGGGGAAAGGAAAAACGCTTGAAGTACTAAGGTGTATGCAGAAAATTCTAGCTAAGTAAAAGAGTTTAAAACTTCAATAGGTTTACCTTTCTTTAATTTAATTTTAAATATTTCATACGCAAGTGTTATAAAGCGAAATAGGTTTCGGCGCAATGGACATCACACAGTTTGGCAGTAGGATTTCCCTATTTATTGTAAGCTTTGTGTGTAAAAATTAATGGCATAGTAGAAACAACTAATGAGAAAAAGTAAAAATACTTGTTATTGGGAATTTATTAATTTTAAAAATAATATCCGTTATATGGTCCCCATTGGTGTCGATGTATTGTTGCAATCTTCTGCGGAATAATTTCATTGCTGACGTTTACTTCTTCTAAAATCCCGTTCCTCAAGCATTTGAGGATGGGTCTTATAATATTTGCACTTGAAATATCCTCAAATAAAAACCCTGAGCCTGACAGAACAGGAGATATTGGGATTTAGGGAATATATGGAAACCTTGAAACTAGGCGATATGAAAACTTTCACGTCTATACCTTGTCTTGCAATCAGTGCGGTGGCGCCGTTTTGCCGGAATAAGTCGTTATTTTGTCTTATTCTGCGTAGCCCAAATATTCAACATTACAATATTCCTTTCAAAAGCAATCCTTGCAGTGACGCTGCCCTCCTCGGAAAAATATGATGTAATCAGTCCAAAAGCGGATACTTCACAGAAAATCGACGATCTTTAATGCTGTAGAGCTTATCTGTGAAGTTTTATTGGATTGTTATGTGCCCAGTAACAAACATTTTGTTTGTTAGGCGAAATTCACTTTGGTCCGACGATTGTTCAACACTTTCAAACATTGTTTGCAAGAACTTAGATGAACACATTTATCCAACTGCTTTAATTGTTGAACAACTATTATCTTAAATGGATGATAGCACAGATCTTTGTACAGAATGTGTCTGAGGCTCCCATCGGTTATATTTAATGCCCTTGTATAATTAATTGCAGAGCCGTTGGGCTACGTTAAATTGATTCTCGAACCTTTTCAATATTGTGAGGGGTGCAGATTCTCTAAATACCATCAGCAAACTTTGATTTCAAGCTACTTGTTTCGTCAAAATTTTTACTTATTTCAAGATCGTTTTCTTAGTTGAGATACATTCATGGTAAGGGAGGTCAAATTAGACCTGAAAACTTCTCTGCGTCTTCACAACAGACTGCCTACGAATATAGCACTTTACAGCCAAAATCTGTTGGTTTATTCCCCAATTAGTCATAACAAACAAAATCGTCACTTAACAAAAATAAACTGCCATTATTTGGCAACCGTAACATGTCACAAGTGCGTTTGGCGTTACGCCCTGCAATGATGCTGATGTCCCACTAGCATCTCAGAGGATGGCGGGGGTCCGCGACAAGTTGCACCAGCACGTCCGCGCTCTATGGAAAACGCTGGAAATACATACAAAGATTGGAAGTTTAGAGGGGCGACAATGCTCCTTGTTGTCCATATTCTGAACCGGAGTGTCCTTCGGAGCAAAGAAAAATGGTTCTGTGACCTATAACTGTGTTGTTCCGGGTTTGCCTTTTTCCTGGGCCCCAAATAATAATATAAATTAAGACTGTTGCTGGGGGGGGGGGG
>JAHWXV010562542.1:0-12621 GCA_024586415.1 Phrixothrix hirtus | reverse complement strand
GCCGCCACGGATTTTACAATACAAAATGTCAAATTTTACGAATATGGCAATAACTTATTACACTAGCGACATCTAGTGGTCATTTGTAACAACATAAGAGCAACCCTCGTATTTGTTCGCGTTGTTAATCGTTCGCGCTGCAAAAAATGTACCCGTTCATCGTTAGAAATTCTAGCTTACACTTGACGAACACATACCAATAAATACTAGGCAACGCGAATGAATGATGTTTCTCAGATATATTTTCTGCCGCTAGTATCTATATGTATATGTATCTATATGTATTATCTATAATTTGAAAGATGCTTATGCACATTGAAGTATGTGCCGTACGACTACATATATTTACTTTGTATCCCCCACATGCTATTGGAGCATGGATATTGCATCTGTAGTCTAGGCATTTTACCACAATCAAGTTGTTTGTAGTGACACGATCCGTTCTCTAATAAAATGCTTTAGTATCAGTTTACTTTACCTTGAAAGTGTCTGGCCGAATCAAAAGAATACATAAGACAAGTGTTATAAAGTTTTAGTTCGGGATGCCATAAAAAGTATTATTCCTGTAGAAGAAAGGGGGGCGCCATTACCTTTTATAGAATATTTGGTAAATTACCTATACGTATGACTGTGGTGCATTGTAAAGTGTTTACAGATACTAGAAAGTGGCTCTTAGTATCATGTCCACTAACCAAATGTTGAAACAAGTACAATAAACAAATAATAACATCCAGCATCTTAAAATATGAAGCGGATCACCAGTGCCCAACACTTTCATTTATTTTATTAACTAACTGTAGGATTATTGTTGGTGATCGATGTGTGTAAGTGATTTACAATTCATACTAGAAGTGTTCGCCCCCAGCTCCGTAGAGTTGCGGTCGCTTATATGGCTGACTAATAACCTTTATGCACACCAGTGTGCACTCGCCAACTGCGTTGAAACTACTGCCCCCTCAAATCCAACACCAAAGCACGGCAAGAGCAGACAACGAGGTAGCTTGCCAGAGATCTTCTCCTCAAAAGAACTGGGCTCTTCCCTGCATGAGTTTCCGGATCAGAACGGACGTCTGTCTAATTCCTCTGTAGGGCATCAGTTTAACATCCAATGCTCCGGCATGAGTAAAGAATGATCGCCTGCAATCACTCTTTCGAAAGACACTTAGTCTCCTCCATAGCTCCTACCGGGTTTTAAAACACAAGCGGCTGGCGCTCTTGAATACCGCTATGGTTGCCAAGCAGAGGTTTGGCTAATGAATTTGAACCAGTTCCGCGTCGTTGTTACTAATACCTACCACGGTCACCATCCCCGGCCTCTGTCTCCTACAACGTGATACGGGACATATGCCGGCTTATAACAGATGGACCTTATCGGCGTACCCTGAATGAGTCATTTCAGGCTTTGTCATACTATGGTTTGCGCTTACTAAGAGTGAAATGCTGTGGTCCATTTCAGTGTCATGGTGACAACAGTCGGTGCCAAAGTGAGTATCCATATTTATCGAGCTTGTCGGAGGATCTCCTATCATTTTTCGACGGGCCTTCGGTGCTCATGATGGAATCACATGGGTCGGAGTTTTGCATCGTGTACGCGGGGTTGCAGCTCCCTGAAAATCTGAAGCCAGTTACTTGCACTTGCAGTGAATGAATACTACAATAAGTAATGACGTCAGAGCAATATCTATACACATATACGCCGACGCTTTTACAATCATCCTTGACGCTATGCCTGTTTATCATTCTAGTCATCTTCTTCCATATTTATTTTAGAATTGAACTTTTTATTCCATCATACCATATTTTTACACCTCTTCGTCTCTGTTTTCAGCTCATTGGTGTCCAACCCATACTACTTTTTGGAGTGGTTCTTTCGATATTCTCGTCATATTTCCATACCAAAGTTTTCTTTCAATTGTATCGGTTAGAGAATGATTCATGTTTAAACCGTCTTTTATGTTTGTATTCTTAAAGGATCCACTAAACTAACACATCTTAGACAATAATCATTTTTTACTGCATTGAACGTTCCTTTTAAAGGTTTATTCATTATTCGTATTTCTGATCCTTACATTGTTCAGCGTTTTTCTATTTATATTATTATTCTATAGTAAAAAATGTAGCTGTTTCGTAACGGCCCTTCTTTTATCGATTTTCTGTAAACTTTCCTTATTCCTTTCGTCACTTGTTTGGACAAACCCTAGGTAATTGAATTCTTATATGATCTTAGTAATTTCTCTAGCAGCTTGTAGATTACTTACTTCTTCACCTATGGCCACGTATTGAATTTTATCCATGTTTATATCCAGTCACCATTTATTAATTGTAGCAAAATTAGAAGTAACAATAATTTTGGGGAAGCTTTCGGAACAAGCCACAAAATTTCTAGGAAAAATAAACTTTAAGAATTTAAACTGCAATTTATATACGAGAAGAAGTGGAATTCTGAAAACATTCGAGAATTAAGGAATAAAAGATCAACAAAGATATTGGGACCAATACTTACATTTGTTTTTAATAGCACATCGGTTAGCTTTAAACGGCATAACAAGAGAGACTTCTTATAGAGCGTTGTTTGGGCGCGTGTTTAGGCTGCCGTATGAGTTGTAGATGGGTAGCGAGCTTGGAGAGAGGAGGTTGCCGGAAATGAGTATGCCAAAAGTCTATACATTAATGGAACAATTGCAGCGAAATGCAATAGTGAAACAAAACATAATTGGGAATGGAAGATTACTGCCTTCACGGCTGCGACTATGTACAGCTACAGGAAACTATGTAAACGTTCATTGTGAAATTATTTAGATCGATTGTAGTAATAACGCGCATCGTGTGTTAGCTGATATTGAAGAAACTATGATATTGGGTATGTATATAATGTCTGAGTTTGGTTTCGCCTTAGACTTGAAGAATAGTATCATACGGGTTGATGACGAGTGTGGCACGTACGTTAGATAAATTCATAACAAGAAGAACTTAAAATACGCGAGTTTAAATTACAGGAAGAAATTAAATCAAACCAAAGTAATTTACAGAACGAAATTACAAAGTCCAAAAAGAAATTAAATCAAATCAAAATGCATTAAAAGAAGATTCTGAAACATTCTAGAAGGTTCCATAGGACTAAAAATAGATGATGCAATCACGAATAACTCATTACTGTAACATATACTTAAATAAATTCAGGGTTGCAGCAATGATTCATGACATTGAAATTTATTACATCAGCATTCTAAATAATGTTGTTGAAATATGCTTTCATAAGCTTTTTTAACATATATGTCGCATAATTCTCGTCTTCTGCTAAAATGGCTTGATCATCTGCATATAACATTGAGATACTTCTTTCTCCAATATGATAGACCTCAATCTGGTTACTTTTTTCATCCATTCTTTTAGTCATGAATTAAGAAATGTTTTAAATATACTAGGCGATAGGTAATATCCTTGTCGAAGACCTTTAATCCACTTTCGGTTTTGAAATAGCTGAAGTCAGTTTTATAAAATTTGTTTCCTGCGCCAATATATTGAATTTGTATTTTATTTTTCCTCATTGCTTTTCAGAGCAATGTGATAGGCACACTATCGTACGCATTTTTGAGGTCTATAAAGGTCAGATATAATTCACTATTATATGCCAACGTCTCTTCAAAACTTGTTTTAACAGAAAAAAGTATCGGTACAAGGGTCTCCTGACCGAAAACTGTTCTGTTCCACTACGTCCACCATATCTTTTCTAATTCCAGTTCTAAGTAAATTTCCATATATTTTACCAGTAAATGATTTCATTTTTTTGTGTAGAGAACATATATAAGCAATTTTCTGCTCTGGTGGTATTTGTTCTCTTCTAATATCAGTACATGTTCTAAATTTCTGCGTGTTTTTCTAAGACTATTTGCGAAGCTTATTTATTAATATAACTGGTACACCTCCCAGGATACGGATCTTTATTATTCTTCATGCCTCTTAATACTTGTCTAATTTCTTCTATTTCTACAACGTTTTCTCATTGTTATTGTCGGTTTTGTTCTTATTAGCATTTGCATATATTTCTTCACATATATATAAGGTCTGATTGAATCAATCGTCACTCTTGCTGTGTTGTTTATCTTCAAATGTTTGAACATTATATCAGTTGATCTAATTCTTCTCCTTTTTGCATTAGTAATTTCTAGCGTCTTTAACTTTTTTTTGTAATGTGACAGAATACTCTATATAAGTGTGTCATTTATTTTTGTTGTTTTAAATCATTTGTTATAGATTTCTTTCTAACAATTGTTCTATATTTTCGTTCCATCAATAATATTTTTTTTACTCTTCTAAATTTCTTCTAGTGCGTCTTTTCCTCCTTTGTGTATCATTGTTTTCATTTTTTGCTACATTTCTTTCGGAGTACCTTGTGTCATATGATTTATTGTTTCTCCCAAGTGAAACTTATATAAGTGCGCTATGGACGCATCTTTAAATCCTTCTAGGTTGTATCTTAGATATTTTCATACATTTCTTGGTTCCTGAACGTGTGATTGTTTTATTAACTGTTGTATTTTGGGCCCTATAGTTACCTAAATTTTAAGAAGGAAATGACCTGAACCATGTAGCCCTTCTTTTTATTGTTACATTAAATGTACTGGTTTGAGATTTCTGTTTGGCAATAATATAATTGATAGTGGACCTTAAATTTTTTGTTGGTTGCCACCACGTGAATGTATGTATACTCTTATGACAGTAGAATCTGTTCAGTACTTTGAATGAAAATTGTTCACATACTTTATTGTCATTATAAATTTTTTGACCGTATTGACCAATGTTGAGTCATTTAGTTTCCTACCAAGCCTTCTATTGAAATCTGCCATCAACACAATCCCTTTTCGGTTAACCAATATTATTCAGAACAGTTGCCAGGTCTTCTTTATACTAGTCTTTTAATAGTAATTGTTGTATATTATTTATAATATTTTGACTCAATATGATAATGCTAATAGTTATAATTTTTGCATTTATGGCAATGTAATTTTTTACACCTTTGCTCCACCTTCTTCTAATTGATATTGCCATGCCCGTTTGTATTTTTAGACCCCATAATAAAGCGTTATGTAATTTCCTTTAATTTCGTTTCATCTACCTTTTTCCTTCATCTCACTCGGTACTGTCATATCTATGTTGCAGTTCCCTAGTTCAAAAGAACATGTCGCTTCGTGTTTATACCTTGGACATTGCAACATCCACAATTCAATTTCCTTTTTCTTTAACTGTGTCATTTACTATTATAATCGTCCGTATTCTGAGGATTGTTGCATGGATTTTTAGCAAAGGATTTTTTTGTAAACGCTCAGCCTGGAGTACCATTCCTTAGTCGAGTAGTTTCAGCTTTAAGACGTTGGAGACTCGCTTTCGCCCATCCCTCTACGGGTAGAATTTAATAGTATCATCATCAGTTAACGGCTCAGGCATGTTGGTATTTGCTAGCAGTATTCACCCAGTATGAAAGCTGCTATTAAGCTCAAATTCTAGCCCTTCTTTTCCTTCTTTGGCTACGCTTAGGACGGGTGCGTGTAATCCCCAGAGAACCACATGTGGCGAAGCGAGCTGAAATTCACAGGTAATGTGTAAGGTATGTGGGTAGAATGTTATGAGCAATTGTGCCATTTATTGAAAAATAGAAGAATGAATATAGATGGCAAAGAACGTAGTGATCAGCGACGATGAAATACGATTTTATTGAAAATCGGAACACAAAAATCCGTGAAAATTGGTGCTTCGCCATTTCAATTTGTCAGCATTTTGAAACTGATAAGAAACAAAGAACACTTCAGTAAAAAGTAGGTACCTTTAGTGATCTCCTTAACTCTGCATTATTGATATGCTAAGTGGAGCTGATGATTCTTCTAAGAATCTTGTTATGGTTCTTTATTTTTATGTTTCTAGTTGATATTTATAGAATTAGATTATAGAACATTTATATACATAAGAATAAGTACGAGAATGGATTATACTATTAGTTTTCTTAGGTTTTTACATCATTTTCCTTCTTTGGTATTTTTCATCATTGTCGTTATTTTATAACTGTCAGAGTAGTAATCAGCTAGACATATAATTATAAATATTAGATCATTTTTGTATAAGGGTATCGTTTTTTTTAGATTGTTCTTGTGTTAACTCAAATGTTTGCCTTACCTTTATTCTGATAGATTAATTTACCACTTTAATTGATAGCGTAATTAAGCTACTTGTTCCTTGATAGGGCTATAGGTAATACCATTCCGCGTTCACCCTCTGCTTTAATATCACGCAGGGTTTACGACCAACGTGTTTCTCGGCATGGAATAAAATTTAGTTTAGTCTATTCGTCCGTAACCAATTTGGCTTATTAGCCACTGCCTTTTGCTTAGGTTAAACCCTGTTTTTACTAATTTCCTTTAAGTATACATGGATAATATTTGTGGATTAATTTTAAAAACTAGTTTCCGTATCAATGCGTATTATTATAAAAATAATGTTCTTATACTTATCTGAATTGATTGAAAAATTGTAATGAGTTTTCTGTTACAGTTATAACGTCAATTAATAAAATTTGGCCATTGGCGATTGTTATTAAAATTAAATTAAATATTTCCATATTTTCTATTTAAGTAAAATTTTCACCGCGTATTTGGTAAACACCGTTTTCTAAGTTACTTCTACATCTTTTTAAAATTGCAAATATTATGTTTAAAAGTTACAAACCAATGAATCTGTAACAACGCTATTGTGCCTTTCTTATTATTCAGCTTATTAAGGTCAAGTGTAAATATAATTCACAAACTTGTAATATACGGGGGATAATTCCAAAGGTCGTCCTGAGATTTAATTCTCAATTCAAAATGCTTTAATTTTCTTAACTAAATTTTATAACTGCTTAAACATTTAGGTTTAACCCGTGATTATACAAAAGAACATAAAATTGATTTCCAATTGTCAATATAAAATATTACTTTGAGTCGATCTATTTGATTTTGGTAATCAGTAATTGCACAAATAGCAAACCTTACGGCTCATTTACATACAGCTAATTTACTGAGTTATGTCGATTATATCGACACAATCCATCTAACATTGAAAGCGGTTGTTCTATCTGGAGAGCTCTCACTCTGCTTCAGGTAGCAATATTCATTATATATGGGATGCGCTGATAACCATGGCAGCTAAGTCTAAAAATGAACTGGATGGGACCCACATCATTCCTCATCTAGTCCTATACCAAGAAGGCGTTCGAACTCCATTTACCGTTCTTACGCATGCCCGACTTCACTGTACAGCTAGGTTAATCTTGGTTCACGAACTGCTATGTTATACGTGTTGTAAATACTTTTTCATGCGCAGCTTTGTGATTTTGGCGACGGGTTCTCATTCATTTATTTTCAGTTTAATGGTGTTTCTGTCGAAGACTTAGCTTTTGACCTTTTGATAGACTCCGTTTTTTAATATCATTATGTCTACTAGGTATTTTGTTACTTATAACCTATGTTAGTTTATGTATGTTATTAGTAATTAATATTTTTGGATGATTGACAGGATTTTAAAGTATAAATTTAGGTCAGAAGACTTTTTAATTAATAATTAATAATAGTGAATAATAGTCGGAGTTCAGTTCGTGTATTGTTACAGTTGTGTATCGTTTTTTCATTCTACCATAGATAATTATGCTTATGATGTCGTCTCGATACTTAAGATGAATAGCGATAATATCTTCAGGAATCTCGGTAAATTTTGTGGAAATTGTGAAAAAATCTAGCCAACGATTTCTATTTGTGATATACAACCTACATCCTCATGAGAAATGCTTGGCGTTAAATTATTCGTCAATAATGATTGTGGTGTTACTTATAAGTTTCGAGAAGTTTGCGAGGGGAGTTTTGTTAGGAGATTTATATCCTACGAGTATTATGTACCAATCGGTTTTTGTCACATAAGGTCTAGACTCCAAATACTTCCAGACTACATTCAATATCATATTCATCACAGACCAACTTAGATTTTATCTCGACTTAAAATTGATACGCCTATTTTATAATCAGTTAATCAATATCCTTCGAAAATTCTAAATCCACCGTTTCGTACGGATAAATTGGGTTTTAGGCGTGTTTCTGTTATAACGATCTATTATACAAGGCTGGTCACGAACTTGTTTACTTCTAAATCTTTATCTAAAAAAATGCGATAAGGCTGATTCTAATATTTATTTATTTAATCAAAAGATAATGAAAAGAAAATTATTTTTTAAAAATAATGTTCAAATGATCGCCGTCTAGATTTCGGAATTATTCTAAACGAGCGCGAAAATTGGCGATAACCCTTCGATACAGTGTCCCTGAGATTGCAAACGTCTCTTCTCGAATATTTCATTTTGATTGAAGCAGTGTCGCTGGTTTGGGAGTGTACACATAATTCTTGAATTAGCCCTAAAATAGAAATCTACGGGAAACAAATCGGGACCCCTGGTTAACCATGGTATCTTTCCTTCTTTGAAAATTAGTTTTTCTGGAAAAATTTCTTTAACCATCGATATATCGATTGTAGTCAACAAATTCCGGCAACTGTGGTGCTAGAAACTCCCATAAAATTCTCACATACTCGGTAAAGTTAAGCATGCGGCCGTGTGCGTCTTCAAAAAAAATAGAGCCCAATGATTTCTCTGGCCGAAATTAGCGCAAATGTCGTTACTTTAGAAGAATGAAGGACACTCTGATATTTGGCTTTAGGATTTTAGCTGATACAATACCTGCAATTTTGTTTACTAAAATGACAATTTAGAAGGAAGTCAGCTTCGTCAGAAAACAAGATGTTAAAGTTATTGAAACGATCAAGCATTGTTGCCGCAAACGGCTTGCGTAAATTTAAATCATTAAGCTTTAATTCATGTACCGATTGGATCTTGTAGGGGTATAATTCTAAATCCAGTTTCAAAATATAGCACAAGTTGGTACGTGATATTCCTAATTCAGCCGAACGTCAGCGTGTCGATAAAATTGGACCATTTTGAACTGAAGCCAAAACTTGTATGTTCTCCTCACTTCGGGAAATGCGCCACCGTCCGGTTTGTTTCAAATTAAATGTCGATCCCGTCTCATCAAACTTCTTCACCCATTTTTTAAACAACACTATGCTCGGAGACTAGTTTAAGTCGTAAAAATTGTACAATACACGAAATAAATGCCGAACAGTAACAAAGGAATCATTGTTTACGTAAAAATTTTTCACGAAAAACGCGTGCTGCGGCCCCATGAATCGATGCATTGCAACTAATTTTTCGAGAAACCAGCTAGCTACTGCTGACCTCCATGCACTCTCCCGTCCTTCAGTTTATGCGGGAAATTTGAACTAAAAGTAAATTAATTCATGGCCCACCCTCTAGATTCACAAAAATATTTCAAGCTGTTACGCCATTAGCATTCCAGTTTATCAAATTGAAATCGTGTTTATACATAATTTTTGGAAGAATTTTGGCTAAAATTTAGTCAATGATTACCTCCATTTGTTGAATATAAGTTTAACACTAGCACGACCGTTAATTTGAAATAGCATTACATTTTATCTTAACGATTCGTTACAAGTTTGAAAATCGTTTACGGACAGACAATTTAGGAAACAGTTTCGTCTGAGTGAGAAACATATTCAGTTGAGAAATTTACACCCTAAATGGTATAAGCAAATTAAAGTTAGATTTTATAATTAGAAAGATATCCAAAATATAAATTGAAATTTTAAGTTCAAGATGCCGGAAATCCTGCCTTCTGAAACTGCCAAATTTTCCGTCATGAAAATAATGATAAAAAAATAAAACATAAGGAAAACCATCAGAAATTATAAAAGATATACTTAAGTAAGAGCTGGTAATTAATACCGGTAACTTTTAACAGCCTATGGAATAAAAACACCTGACAGCTACCGATGTTATGAAATGTTACTAGTAACATTAGTAACATTAAATCAAAGCATCTAATCTATTAAAGGTTTAGTAGAATAGGGCATTTTGTAGAAAGAAACGCACTTTGGTTGTACATTTCAAGTCCATAAGCACGGAAAGGTACCAAAAAAGGCACAATATTGGGTTGTAAATTAATTTCATTAAAATCGTATGCACTATTCTCGTAATTTCGCATGTATGTTTTTAACGGATCTGTATAAAATTCGACCCCTGCTAAAAGTTCAAAATAATATCGCACAGCTGAAATTTTGTTAAAGATTCCTGAAAATTGTTAATGTGAACGCAAACCTACTAAAGAAGCTAACCATATTCAGCGATAAAGTCAATTTCAATTTAAAAGGCTAAATGAACAAAGAACATTGGAGATATGAGACTGAAGAAAATTCGCTGAAGTTGAATTGGAAATCTCTAGCAAGGCAGTAAGTTAACCTTTTGGCATTGTGTATTTGTATTGAGAATCATTGGACCTTATTTACAACTAATTCAGAGCGATAAGTAACTTTTCTACAAATTTTTATCACGATAGAGTTCGTCGGACTGACCAGAGATAATCCACAATTGAAAATAACTAGACCAACGTGCTTGTTGATCAAGTAGTTTCACGTTTAGTGATACTACTTGGCCAAATAGATCTTCTAATCGTTGTTCCAGAATTTTTTCTAGCAGGTTACGCGAAAGTAAATGTGTATGACGCTGTCAAGAATTCAAAAATACAATTTGAATTGTAATTGAAATTATTGAACTAACAACAGTAATGTAAAACTTTATGGAAAGGTATCGACAATATTTAAACTGTAATGGCGCTCCGTTTTGTTATTCACCAAACGAAGACTAAAGTCAACTGTGTTTTTAATGCTGGTGGATTTAGTCATAAAACAATAAGATAATGTAGCTACGTAATGATAATCAATGTTAAATGAAAAGTAAATACAAATTATGAAAAATAAACCCAGTTGGCTTTTTCACATTACGGTAACTTTTATCGTTTTTATGCTGAAAATTATTTTATTAATTTGTGGTAATTGAGAGTTCGCCCAATCTTATATTCATTGATCTCATAGCTATATTAAACAGACTGTGTTGAGCTATTTGTGAACACAAATAGCTTTTAATAATTTTCAGTTTTAAAAATAATCGGATCCAAAAACTACCATCAAAGGAATTGTCAAAACATTCTAATAATGGTATCTAAACTTGGATAATATATATACAAACAGTTGTTGCAAGTGATAAAACTTAAATAATGTCACCCATTCCTTACATATAGGCAACACATATAACACTCATTTTTTAACATGTAGAGAGACTGGAATTCCATCCAAATTTGTAAAAGCAAGTGATTCATTTGGACTTGACTAGGATTACTAATGGATTATTTTTGAATATTTAACATTATATGTAGAAACAACTTTAAATTTTATTAAGATTCTCTGGAATTTGTAATACTTGAATATAAATATTGCAAAATAACACCTTTGCCGTGTAACTTTTATTTGATTAAAATGTAGGTTTTAATGTTTTACTTGAAAACGAAACCAAACAATTATTATTACAATATTTTGTAAAAATCTCCTGACAGTATCCAAGACGGTAATTCCATGTATACAGGGTAACCCAAAAACAAATTGTGGCAATTAACTTTATTTTTTCAAATGGAAATACTTACTGTTTAGTTCGTTTTTAAATTCTGCGTAAAATTCTAAACCTAAATTCAACTTCTATCCAAAAACAATGCAAAAGCTTAAAAGAATTCAACCATCGCAGATACTAACGTTTTGCAGGAATTTCAACATTGTCTTCAATACTGCCGCCATATTAACGGAAGTCACTTCCAACATTTACTAAAAGAATCTTTATTGTTTATTGCATGTTATTTGTATTTTCTAAATAAATAATACAGTGAGAGCAACAATGGTTGTCCGGACGATACTTGTTACCTCTTGTGTTATCAAAACTTCGATCCAGTCTGATATTAGCTGCGTTAGTAAATTGACAATTGTTTGACATTTGTGTACGTTAGTAGATTTGTATTAGTTAATAAAACAAAATTAGGTTATGTTTTTAATAATTTATCCGTTTACGTTTAACCGCATTTTTTGCATTTTTTTTTAGATAAAAGTTGAAGTCAGGTATAGGACATTATCATAAAATAGGTATTTTTATTTGAAAAAATTAAGTTAATTGGTATAACTCAGAGAAAACGGTACTAAAATGAAGAATCAACGAGTCCGAGCGATTTTTGAAAATTATATCTGAAATTTAAATTAATTTATTAATACCTTCGCGTTTCCACCGTATAACTAGCTTAATTAATTATTATTCAATTAAATTATTAAGGCACTTAAGCCAATTTTGGACTGATTTTAAATATAGAGCATGAAGAACAATAATGTTTATTTAGACGCAAATATTATAAATGGGATCACACCTGTCTTACCCCTGTCACAATGAAAGTATTTTAACTGTTTTGCGATTAAACTATCTTGATCTAAATGACGGTTGAACCATAAACAATTATATTTAATATTAATTTATTATAATACATTAAGCACAAATATATATTTGTATATATGTATATATACTGTGCCTTCATTTAATCCCGAACCCCACGTGACCAGTAACAAATTCAAATGTAGGAACTTCAGTTATTTAAAGTTGAATTT
>JAHWXV010562539.1:0-11170 GCA_024586415.1 Phrixothrix hirtus | reverse complement strand
TTTATAGTGCGCGCGTGCAGTGTGAATTAGCATTATTCCAAATTAAGTTACAAACATAAGCAGAATTTATTTATTTCCAAATCCAAAGTTAATTTATTCAGTACTTCATATACAGGGTGGTCAGTATTGAAACCAGCCCTCAGTTATTTTATTTTATGCACGGCACGCTTATAATCTTTCAAATTATAGCCTTTACAGTTCAATTTCCGTAAGTAACAGTTTTTGACTTCAATATACTAAGCGAAGAAGCATCATTAGTATTAGCACCTTTTCTTTCAGTCCTGAATCCCGTTACTGCAGTACCGATAGCGTCTGTTTTCCATTTATAAGGTAAGGTCAGTTATATCATGATATATACAGGGTGTTCTTCAAACATTACCTGTCTGCAGTGGTCTTGAAAACAGTGGCGCCCATATTTTACCGATTTAGACCTACTTTCCCGAAAGTGTTTAGCTTCGCAGTCCAGGAGAACCACGCCTCACTCCACTGTAGCTTTGCCGGCCGTTGCTAAAACACTGGTGTTTATGCCACATGCGTTATTGCAATTTCGTCTTGTGACAATCCAGCAAATGTACATGTAAATCGAACATCATCTTATCCCCATTATTCATAAGTGCTTAATATAACCGGTATGGAATTTCCAATGAAATTGAAAGATATTGCTAAATTCGAAAATAACAATAATATAAGTGTAAATGTATACGGCATCGAATTTAATTCTGAAAGTAAAAAATATGATATAGTCGGACCATTACATTACACAAAATCTATGAAACAAACGCATGTAAATTTATTATACATTGAGGATGGGATCAAGGGACACTATGCGTGGATTAAAGACATTTCACGGCTTGTTAGTTCTTAAGTTTCAAAACGCAAAGAAAAAAAATACTTATGTGACTGGTGCCTCACATTCTTCACAAAAGAATCCGCGTTAACGGCTCATAAAGCTAACGACCGTGATAAAGTTTACACAGTCATGCCTTCAAAAGAACTAAAGACGGGTAAAAACGGTGATTTAGTCTCCGGAAATATTTTAAAGTTCATCTCATACGAAAAGAAAATGGGAGTACCATTTGTTGTATATGCCGATTTTGAATCGCTTCAACAACCAATTCACACAACCACTCCTAATCCGCACAATAGTTATACAAATAAAACCCATATTCACATCCTATGTAGTTTCGCTTATTACATAAAGTGTTCATATGACGATTCATTAGGTAAATATGAAACATATACGGGAGAAGATTGCCCCAAAGTCTTCATGGATAGGCTTTGTGCAGATATTAAAGGAATATACGATAATCATCTAAAAATAGTGCAACCAATGCAACAATTAAATATACAGGAACAGCATGCATTTAAGAGAGCTGAAATTTGTCATATTTGCGAAAAGAAGTTGAATTCCGCGGATAAAATAGCAGACCATGATCACCTAACATCAAAATTCGTAGGCGCGGCGCATTCTAAATGTAAATTGAATTATAAAATTCCAAAAATGATCCCCATATTTCTTCATAATATATCAAACTACGACTCTCATTTATTCATAAAGGAATTAGGATGCGGTAATGAGCAAATAGATATTATTCCTGAAAATAAGGAAAAATATATCTCATCTACGAAGTGACAAAAATAATAAGTGCCATAATGTTTCTATGAAGTTAAGGTTTTTGGATTCCTTCAGGTTTATGAGCTTCTCCTTAAATAAACTTTCTAGAAACTTGGAAGGATGAGCAATTACATGAAATAAGGAAGTTCTTCCCTAGAATTCAACAGTTTAATTTGACAAGAAGGAAGGGTATATTTCCATATCAATACATGGACTCATTCAAACGTTTAAACGAAGTTGTTCTACCATCTAAGCAAAAATTCTATAATTCGCTAAATAATGAGGACATTACCGATACGGATTATGAACATACACTAAACGTATGGAATGCGTTTAATTGCGAAAATTTAGGTGAATATCCTAATTTATATCTCAAAAATGACGTGTTACTGTTATGCGATACATTCGAAGCATTTAGAAATCTCTGCCTCAACACATACAAACTCGATCCGGCCCAATATTTTACGATAGCAGGACTTAGTTGGGAAGCCATGTTGAAATATACGCAAGTAGAATTGGAATTATTTACGATATGCATCATTTTGTACATAAAGTTATTAGAGGAGGCATATGTCAAGCTTCACTTCGCTATGCCAAAGCTAACAATAAATATATGAAGGATCACAATCCGAATCACCCTTCATCTTATTTAGCATACTGAGATGCAAATAATTTATATGCCATACGGCGGATTTTCGTGGCTAAATGAAGCCGAAATTTCAAATTTTAACGTTTTCAATATTTCTGATAATTCGCCTGAGGGATATTTTTTGGAAGAAGACGTGAATTATCCCACCCACCTCCATTACAATCACAATTATCTCCCCTTCCTCCCAGAAAATATTAAGCCCTCTAAATCACGGTTTAAAAATAAGCAACTCATCGCGAATCTGTGTAGTAAGGAAAAATATATAATTCATTATAAGAATCTCAAGCAAGCATTGTAACATGATCTTGAAGTTACGTCCATGAGAGAGTCTGGGTCCGAAGATGACCGCTGCCGTTTCAATCTGGAGGTGCACGTGGTCCCCAGCCCGGACGTCGAGCCCTCCTCGGAGGTCGTGGCTTGGCTATCTAAGCCTCCGCTGTCAATCAGAACACTCCGACTTGAATCTATTATTATAGTTTCTATTTAAATAAAATAAAACTTTCCTTTGTTAATAAACTAAATAATTACCAAAGTCTTATTATCTTTTTTAACTATTCAGAACTATTTACAACACAATTAAACAAACTAAACACTATACACTAATCAACTCAGTTATTTGTTCAAATTTACTATAAATTCAAATTTTTCAAAGCTTTCGCCTCGCACACACGCCTTCACACGACGGTGTCCACTTCGTAATGTATTTAACTAGAAATGAAAACAAACTACTGGAACAGGAACAAGAACAAGCTTTACTTGGAACTATAAAGTATATATTATATTGGGAGAGTTTCCGCGCACTTTAGTGTCTGCGGGGCTTGAATTTGACGGGTAACACTTAAAACTGTATGTTCGGTCACTTTCTCTAACCTTCACATTTTCGTTGACGTTTTATAAATTTTAATGTGTAATATTTACGAATATTAGTTTGGCGGGTCAGAGGGGATCTTTACTTGCTGGGAATGTGCTTTTTACAAATCAATTATCTTTATTTAGGCCTATAAATACACAAATAATATTAATGAATTGACAGCGCTGTCAACACTTTTATGGCACTCACGTTCCTCATGGCGCCATTAAAAAAAAACAAGGCGCCGCAGGCGCGTATATTTACGCCAAATTGGGCGTTCCTTTGGAGTACATGTTCATTACAGGTTGTTGATAAAGGTAAGTTTATATTTTTAACAACTCTTCAAAAGTTTTAAAGTTTATATTGCAGATCTTCGTGAGGCGTGTCTGCATCACGGACTCTGCTCCCGGCTAGTTCCTATCGCTGCCTCGATACTCCCAGATCAGCGGTAGTCCAGGTATACGGTTTAGCCAGGAACATCTTAGCATGTCAGGTAATTATGACAGTAATCGGTATAACATTATTAAATAACATAATGAGTTACATTAGGTAATAGTTAGGTTCCATAGGTTCAATTCACTTATGTAAAGAAAAATAAATTCAAAATAACAAATAATAAACAAAACATAATTCAGAATATCAGTTCGGAGTTCAAAATAAATAAAAACAAAGATTCTAGTAACATAACTAACAGTAAACGTATATGTACACACATATAGACACAAATAAAGTTATTTCAATTGTTTTAGATTCCAGTTCGCGGGTTCAACAGATACACTGTTGGCACGAACTCACATCCCATCACTCTCCCTCCCGTCATTTCTAGTGCTACTCCTCGTTCCCTTCCCGAAGGAATGGCCCCAACAAGGTAGTGTTCAACTCCAAAAATTCCAAGAGGGTCGGAAGTTGCCCGCAGAATTGGACTTCTGCTGCTCGCGGTCCACGGTAGGCGGGGCATCGAAGTAGGCGGTGCTCTGGGTCGTCTATGTGCTGTGGGCAGTGCACGCAGTTCTTCGTAAGGGCCCGTTCAACTCAGAACATGTGCACCTGGAATGCACCGTGCCCCGTAGCCAGCTGCGTTCTGACGAATCCAGGGTGGTACTGCAGGCTTGCAGTCGCCCTAGGGAACAGCCTGTAAGCGTATCTCCCTTTTTCCGAGGTCTCCCACCGTAGCTGCCATTCATCCTCGATACGGATCTGTAAGTACTCCTTAATGTGTCTTATCGACGGGAAATCGTCGACTCTGTGATTCTCATTAGCAAATCTGAAGTCCCGCCTCTTCCTTATTTTTTTCAGAAAGATCCTGTACTCTACGGTGGGATCGACTGGTGGGAACCCCGGTAAAACATCTGTCGGGTCTACCGAGACAGAGCGGTAATCCCGGGTTGCAAACCTTGCTGCCATGGCTTGTATCGATCGTAAATTCTGATTTATATTATAATTACCCAGCTTGCAGACACAAACCTCGGAGCCGTACATAATAATTGGGAGGATAGCGGCCCTGTAGATGGTGGAGGCCGTTCCCGTCGCGACAACTTCCCAGGAGACTCGTGCCAGATTTATGAGCCTGCAGAAAATGGTCCTGGCCCGGTCAATTACCTGCCTAAGGTGCTGCTCGAAGTTTAGTTTTCGGTGAATAAGCAAGCCCAGGTATTTATAGCTATTAACTATTTCGATCTTATTTCCATTAATTCGAAAATTTATGTACCGCTGATGTGTTCTGCGCCGTGACTTGTTTACCAAAAGCTTCGTTTTGGTGGCAGAGATCACTAGTTTAAATTTCTCTGCCCACCCTTAGACGACGCCTAGCGACGTCCGCGTCAGATTCAAGAGTTCATGCCTGGCATCAGCCGCCACCACCAGGGCAAGATCGTCTGTGTATGCTTGTATGCTCGCGCCTTCAGGAAAAGCCTCCTCAAGTAGGTCATCCAATAAAAGGTTCCATAAGGTGGGTCCCAGAATTGATCTCTGAGGGCAACCTTTAGTTAGAGTCTTCCCTAGAGGTCCCGAACACATTTCGTAAGTGACACTTCTATTTGTTAAATAACTTAATTAAAGTCTGTGTTTTATTGGTCAGGCCCCGCCCCCTCAACACCTGTAGCAGTCCCGGCCACCACAGGGAGTCAAAGGCACCCTGAATGTCAATAAAGACCGTAATCACATTGCGCTTTCTCACGTTTATGTCCTGCAAGTACCGGTAAAGCGTTAAGATGGTAGATTTGCCGCGGACGAATCCGAACTGCCTCGGAGAATGTATATAGGTAAGTTCATTATGAATTCGTACTTTAATTATTCTCTCGAGTACCTTGCCGAGTTCATTAAGTAATGTGATTGGGTAGGTAGCTCTTAAGATTTCCCGGCGGGGCATTTAAGTCTTTGACAACTAAAACTAATTTTCCAGTTTTCCAAACACATGGAAAGTACGAAACACGAACACATGCACAAAACAATTTATATACAAAATTTCTAATGTTTTCAAAAATAGTCTTAACTACATCTCCACGGATACAATCAAGGCCCGGGGTTTTGCCTGTGCGAATCACAGCAACGGCGGCCTGCAGGTCGCCCAACGAAGGCAGGTCAAATTCCCCCTACCCAAGGTCTGAGAGAGTGTCATAATCTCGCTGCCAGGCGTGTTGCACATTATTATTAACATTCCGGTCGTCGTCCGGGAGCAGAACCTCGAGGAGGTTGCGCACTGCTTCCTCCGGCGTCCGCGACTCGCTGCCTCCGCGGTCCGGTACATATGTGAAAAGGCCATGTCGGAGGGTCTTCCCTCGAGGAATTTTGTATACAGCGCCCCAGGGGTTGACCGCCAGCTCCCTTTGTACATACTTTTCCCATGATTGTTTCCTCGCTTTTTCAATTGCATGAAAAAATTTTTGTTTATGGCAACGCATGATGTCGAAGAGTTGTTGTTTTATGTTTGCATGCACGTTTTTATGTAGTTTGCTCTTATGCTTAAGATATTCCCTCCTGCCGGTCTGCACCTCCCCTGTCCACCAGTCCGGCCTGGTTGGATATCGTGCCCGTCGGATTGCCATGGAGTTCACAATTTCTTGAATACCCCGGGTGAGGTCACGCACAGCGCAGTCAATGACTTCAGGTTGCTCAAGCACGTGACATCTCGAATTTATGTCACTATTCAATTTAATTAGGTCATTTATGACGTTCGGTGTTTTCAATTTGTTAGTAGGGCAGTGTTTCACAATTTTCGGCGGGTGTCTGCTGATCTCGGCACCACTAATTATCGTTAAAAGCGTCTTGTGATCCGAATTGTGCAATTCAGTTAAAACATCCCAGTCAAACACAAGATCAGGCAGCGCACATGCAATCATAGTGAGGTCAATGTTACTGCGACCTAATTCTGATTCGAGCGTAAATGTAAATGGTTTCCATAAACATTTAAAATTTCCAGGTCCGCGTCAACCACGAACTCCACGAGTATTCTGCCGTACCGGTTCGTCATGACATCGTGTCAAAGTTCGGAGCGCGCATTAAAGTCTACACAAACCACCACAAATTAATTAAATCGTCCAATATTTGGCTTAAAAAGTTTGATTCACCAACAAGATTACTAAACGGGGATAAATAGACGTTCACACAGTAAATTTTTGTTTTAGTTATAGACAAGCACATAGTAGTAAAGTTTTCGTTACATAAACTTGGAAGTACAACACAGTTACAAAAATGGTCTTTGACTAAAACAACTCTATTAAGCTTTTGTTCGCTATGTTTGACATACCTGTATCCACTCAATGACAGTGGCTTATAGTTATCATTAACATTCATCATGTAGGGTTCCTGCATAAATATCATGTCAGCGCCGCGCTCCAGGACGTAACGATAAAGTTCTAAGGTAAATGTTCGAGAATTCTTAAGATTCGCCGATAGAACAATTATTCTATCGAATTAATCGTATTGTTCAGCTCGTCCTGGAGTCGGCTCTGGTACAGTGGACAGTTTGCATCAGAGGTATCATGGTTAGCAAGCTCAGGTTTAGCTCCCACGTGGAGGCAGTTCGCGCACCTGTAAAGATTTTTGCTTCCACGCGACGGGGAGTCCTTGCCTTCGTGCTCGCTGCGCGCACAGTAGCCGCAGTTTTTGGACGACTTGCAGAATTTGGAGACATGTCCAAAGCGCTGACAGTTGTAGCATCGCGACACTCTAACAAAATCTCGTACTCTGCATGACGTCCATCCCAAATAAAGGCGCTCGGCAAAAACCACCGCCTGTCTCACCCCCGGATGCACCTCCAGTACCCATTTTGCTGTTTGTCCCCCGCGTTTTGCCACAAGAAAAGCAGACCTCACTACATTACCCGCCACACTGCAGGTATGTTGCTTCCCTATTTCGTCGATCAGCTGTTCCTTGTTGATGTTTGCATGAACGTCATATATTATGATTTTGGGTCACGACTTTGCCCGTACCGCCGCAGCAAGCTGCACCCTGGCAAGAGCAGGATGCCCCACGAGGCCGCCAAAGTAATCCATCGCCGTCTCCAACAAATCTGATTTATTGGCAAGCTTTATCATGCGGGTCGGTTTAATGCCGAGTTCCGCCGGCGTCAGCTGAGATATAAGCAACTTAAAAGTGTCCTCCGAAGAAGACACTTTTGATTCGTCGACTGGCTTTATGATCGCCTTAAACCTTTTCTGTGGTGCAGGAGGTGCAGTTGGAGCGTAGTTTCCACCCTCACGAGGCGGAACCGCCGCCATCCTGCTATAAGTTGCCATCGGAGCCGGAGCAGCAGGCTGCTGAAGTCTAAAATATTCTCGAGCCACTTTCTCCACGACGTAGTCGACGGAAGGGGCCTGTTTATTTTCGGCAGCCACTGTGATCGCCACCAGTTTAGTCAATGCCACCTGGGCATCAGAGACGCTCCTCACGGCGCCAGGCTTCTTCTCGACGCCAGCCTTACAGGTATTTATGAAGTTTAATATTCCGGATAGTGCAAGGTTTACTCTAACAATAACATTTTGTAGAGCTTCGCTGCAGCTTCCTGGCGTCTCGACGCAGACGTCCATATGAGAGCCCGGATCCGAAGACGACTGCCGCCGTTTAAATCTGGAGGTGCACGTGGTTCCCAGCCCGGACGTCGAACCCGCCTCGGAGGCCATGGCTGGCTATCCACGTCGCACGAGTGTAGTCGCGGATAAAACGCCGCTATCTATCCGAACACTTCGCCTTGAACTTATTGTTGCACTTTATTTAAATAAAATGAAACCTTCTAATGTTAATAAAGTATTATAACTATCAACTCTTATTATTAATTACTGTTCTAATCTACTTAAACAACACAGACACTCGAAACTACACTTTAGAATACAATTATTTACTTTTAACTTTAAATCTACTGAGTATTCAAAATTTTCAAAGCTTTCACCTCGCAAATGCGTCCTCACGCAACGGTGTCCAATATGAAGGTCTCATGGCGCCATAAGAAAAGGTACAATGAACAATATGTTCGTTAATCAAAAAGGTTAAAGCAATACAAAATATCGAAAGTTATAGTGAATTACTTAATGAATGCTCAGAATAAGAGGGTCAGGAAATAATAAGTAAATTTATAAAAATTGTCAAGAAAACAAATATTCGTAAGAGCGAGCTAAACAATGCACGCAACAAAAATATCGAAAAAATCATCTAAAGTAAGTCTGTTCGTTTGCATACTAGATATAATTATTGATTACTTTAGAAAAAGAATTAACATTTAATATCCTTTCTCTAGAGAAATATATTTATATTGCATGTATGCATTTTGCATACCCTGTATATTGAAAATAATTTAAAATAACGCTTTAGATAAACTGTCACTGCAACTTTATGTTTTTCAATGATGGAGAAGCTTTGGATTATCATTGAAATAAAAATGTATAATTTTTGAAAAGCAAATAAATGTCGACGCAATTATTTTACAGAATCAGTACATTTAGATCGGAAGCTAATAAGTCATTTTGTTTAAATTACATGAAATTTATTGAAAAACTTTATATTTTAAAAACAAGCAAATTTATCGCAGCACTTTTATTCTTTGAAACTTATCGACGACTAGCACATGTTAGACAGGTCATGACTCGAAGATACAAATTACGCCGGTATCATTATGATTAGCAAATTAAAATTTTTTACGACCTTAAGAAATCCATTCTTTGGCTCAGCATATGACCAAAAGGCTTAATGAGCAGCGAGTGTTACATCACTACCTCAGAATATAATTATCTTCAGAAGCCAGCATAACCCATTGTAACAATTAGGGCCGGAAGAATAAGGTCCTACCAGTCAAGCTAAAGAGAGCACACCAAAACGAATTAATTATCAAATAAAGAAGGATTAATTAGTGCTTACCGTTGTATAGAATATGAACAACGCCCTTTTTTTAAATCTAGGAGTAAGAAATTCTAATTCGTCACATTGTATATCTAAACGTTAGTAAAGAGAAGAAACAAGTGTTCGTTCAAGGCGATCCACACCCAAAAACTTAACAAAAAGTGAAAGATAAGAACTTGTATTCTATTGAATTTAGATTTTTAAACGTATTTTATATTTCCAAACCTTAACGTCAGATAGCGATACTTACTGGATAAATAAATTATATGAAAGGAATCCTCTAAATTATTCATTAAGATAAAAAACTCTTTAATGCGTTTACATTTAATAGCCATTACTGAGGCAATTTGAAATATAATAAATGGCGAAGGTAACGTTTGAAAGACTCTACTTACAAGAACAAGTGTAATTAATAATTGATTGTTTATTGATTTATTTGCAATCGAAATTTAATAAAAATTAGTGGTTGCCATCTTGTTCTACACAATTTTGCAAAAGAAATTTTATAGATTAGAAATCTACATTTGTTATCAAACATTCAAAGTGCCATCTAGCGGTCGATTGACATATGTTAATATATTGTCTATTGGAGATTTTTGTGTTTTTGTAACTGGGATAAATGCAAATTTTTATTGTTTTAATTAATATTTAAATTGAAATACAGGATGCTCTATTTAGTAGGTTTTTATTCACTCGAAGATGTGAAACTAAATTTCTTAATTTTCGTAATGGATTAGAATAAAAAAGAAATTGTTATGGGGTTTATTTGAAAAACCTTAATTTTGTTTAACAGAGATAGACAAAAAAAGATGGATGTTCATTGCTTCACTGTTCGGGTGGAGAGAAGACCTAAAACAAATAAAAACATTTTTTTTTATTGTGAATAATTGAAACAGACTGAAATTTTTATTTAATTTTTTTATGTAGATCAAAGATAATTCTACAAACTTGAACAATATTAATGAAAATGACTAGAATTGTTGACTATTTTCCTATAAAGAAGGGTGATTATACACAGATAACAATATTAATAATCCCAATATTTATATTAGTGAAATTAAGAAGTTGTTGATTGTTAATGCGTTATACAAAACCTTAATTCACTTCACGGGATGTTAGGTGAAGAAGAAGTCATGTTTAATGCTCATAGCTATTCCCTTAAATAAACAGAAAAACAGATATACATTCAGAATCAAATACAATCTTTGACAAAAAAACGAACAAATGTAAGTAAATGTAATTGGCAAGCATGTTATCAAGTAAGAATCAGAGTATAATTACTTATCACTATATTTTTTTTGAAATTTTTATAAAATTATTTAGTTGTTACATAATCTTAACATTGATGTTCTGAATGAGGATTTCAAAAATTAGAGTAAAATAATTATTAGTTTTTTTAACATAAAAAGGGAATTATATATATTCCCTGTTGTTCTCATCATGCAGAGTAGTGCAGTCATGGGCCAACGCTTTGTGCTATCCTTCATCTGCGCGCCTGTGTACTATGGAAAATTAAGGTCAGTTTCTGATCAAATATCGATAACTCGTTTGGTTATTGATATAGACATGATAAGTCATATACATATATGGCTTTGAACGAATTAAAAATAATTTTAATTTATTCAATATAATGAACAATAAATTAAACGAAAGACATGAAAATCGTGAAAATTTGTATTTATAGTTAAATTCATTAGTATATTAAAATATATCAAAAATTAAATTA
>JAHWXV010562526.1:0-11964 GCA_024586415.1 Phrixothrix hirtus | reverse complement strand
TATATATATATATATATATATATATATATATATATATATATATATATATAAATGTTTGGAAATTCAGTAGCTTGCCTAATTAGCATTAAACAAACTATAGATACTGTATTTTAGAAAATAAGGTGATTTGATATACTACATAATATTATTGCACCACTTTTAAATATTATTGCGCAATGTCTCCGATAATAGTTGTTCTCATTGTAAATGCAAAGAACGATTAAACAATCATTCCGCTTCATGAAATTCACTTTGTATATATTTATTTTAGAACTAAATGCATAGATAATACTCGTGTAACTATTTAGTCCTCTTATTATTACTCTGTACATATTTCAATCGTGTAAATACTCATTTACTTTATTAGAACAATATATGATTTCTAAAGGTTTATTTCCTTGTTATTTATATTTTAATTTAGCTAGATACAACCGATATATTCAGATGGACCCACCCGTCACGACATCCGTCTGGATAAGCAAAATATAAATAATTTTATCCTGCGCCGTAAATAAACAAGTAAATGCCCCCTTTGATGTTGTACAAATTTTATTTGGGGCATTTTTTCGTACAACCCTTACTTTTTAAACTATTTCGTTGTCTTAAGATAAATGGGACACCCAGTATAATGTGCCAACGAATAGAAGCCAAATGATGAGCTTTACATAATGATAGTGATATGTTTACAACAGACGTTAGTAGATCTTCATCACTGTAATTGAAGAAAATTTAGAAGAGTAACCCAAGTTTGCAAAATTGGGAGACAACTGTAAAATTTTGTTAGCAGTCATTCGATTGATATACACAACCAACGTTGCACTGTAGTTCTCAGAAATGCTATGAGGCTTTAAAGAAAGATCAAATAGATTTATTATATGGGAAGGGACTTACTTCGAAGTGGGTTCATTAAATTAAAATTAGTCTCATTTTGTACAATTAGACAACGCAAAATAAATACCGCAACTGTTCTAACAAGAAGCTTTAACGTTCTCTGCTTTTTATAATTGTTAATTAAAATTCCTATGAGTCAGTCATTTGTGACAGCGCGGTATTTATCTTTAATTTAGTATCAAATTTCAACATATGGAACTATTTCTTTGTATTAAAATCATCCAGCTTAGTTGTTTACGGAATTAACAAAATGTGTAGATTCTTTTAAAAATCTTTAACTTATCAGGGTTTTTTTACAATTAATAGAGTTTTCATGTTTATTCAATTAAAAATACTTATATGTAAAACATTTTTGTCATTCAATCCAGACTATTTTACGGTCTCGGTTGACTACAACTTGGTTGTTAAAAGTTAATGACTTTATGGGACCTGTTTTATAACGAAGATATAACAATCTCAAATTATTATGTAGAATTAATATTTGAAATATTGATATAAATTTTGTATAACATTAAAGTCATAATAGAGAATAATACCAGCAAAGCTATGTTTTGGAATTGAATGGAATACTACTACAATTTGGCAAATAAGATTGTGTCGAGTTTGACCTTCGAAGTTCAATTCACCCTGGGTTACGGCCGAGGGTAGGCATTAAATTAAGTAATTCCTTTAAAAGTGAGTTTTGTAGGAACTTAATTACATTGTATTCGACTAGCCTTATCAGCTTTTAGTTTCTTGTTTTAATTTGGCAAACTAATGTACCGGAAGTATTAATACGTAATGTAGTTCTTGAATAAAAAAGCCGTCTCTATGTGAATTAGTCTTAAAATAAAGGCCGCTCTCTTCCAGGTGTCTTGGGTTATATTCACTTTCAGTTACTCCACAGCAATTGGTATTAAAAGTCCACCTGGCTCTGTTCTGTATTCGAATATTAAAGTATATCTTTATCAATTATTTCTTTGTCGGCCATCTTCACCGTGATTAATTGAAACTTGTAGTTTGGTTAACATCTTAAGTGCTGAATACATTTTTAAATGAAAGAATCCATTTTTATCGCAGCAATTTCAAGTTTAGTAAAAGAATAATTGTAAGTTGGTATCATATTTAACTTTAGCTATAACTAGAGACTATGTGCTTTGTATCCGAATATATTTAATAATTGTTTCTTATGCTGCTATATAATATGACAACTGGAGTTTGCAGCCTACTTTTAGCAATCTTTTGAAATCTTTGAGTTTCATTTTTCATTTGAGTGTTAACGATTGTCAGATTTTGTTATAATACGAGTTGATTTATTTGTCAAATAGGGTATGCCACGTTAAAGTTGGATGAACAAGCGCGTACAGCTTTTACTAGAAGGATCACGCTTCGAAGCAAAAATAAAAGATAAATGTCCGGCCAGCCCTAGTGCCGCGGAGGCTAGGGAGTGAGGTGTAGTTACTTACAAAAATAAGATGGTCGAAATAATCATCGAGCAAAATATTGTTGCTGGCAGGTGGAAGTTTCGCTCTCAGTGTCGCTAGAGGAGATCCTGGACTCGGTGCTGACGATCGCCGGGTGGTCCCGAAACTGGTAAGAGCTCGCACAGGAAATAACCTGAAATACCTAGAGAAAAAAAGAAAATGGGCGACACACACTTGTAATTGAAAAACATTAGTGTCCATCTGGACGTACAAGAGTAAAAACGTCGTAGATTAATTCGGCGATAAAAGTTGGACTTAAAGTTACTCGCAGATATTCTACTTCTCCCACCTAGGGTTGTGCAGAAAAGCATTGGTGAAAATATTTATAAATAATCTGAAATAAAATCAATTAAGGTACAATAGTACATAAATGAAACGTACAAAGTAAGGATAAGATCAGTTTATTTTCGTTCCAGAAAACAACAGTCAACATCTAGCAAGCGTACAGTTCATAAACATTTTTTAATTAGGCATAATAGTAAAAATTCAATGAAATTTTGAGAACTGCCTGCATAAGTAGAATGACTAGTAAAGTATACAATTGATAGAAAAATGTTGAGAACCTCAAGCTAAATTAACACATGTATACTATAAAGTTATAGTATTGAGCGTCGTTATCGCGCACATGTTTTGACGGCCGAAGCAAAACTTAAAATATAGAATTTAAAATAACAAGATTTGAAAAAGGACAAATTTAAGGTATTCGTGAACTTAATTACCCTAATTTAAATTAAATGTAAAACATCTATTTGAAATCAAAGAATCTAGAAAAGGAATTAGCAATTACATTAATTAAATTGATGGTCGGACGTCACTGCAGTGATGAGCGGCTTTGCTTTTAAATAAAACATAAATAAATGTTTAGAATTTGTACGCAATTAATTGTGTTTAGTCTATCCAAGAACGCCTTTACATAAATCATAACATATAAAAATATATCAAAGCAGTAAGTAAAAGTATGGAAGTAGGTTAATATTAAAGGGGCCGCGAACCTATATGCGCGGGAACTCCTACTCCCCGAGAGACTTGATACCGCGCTCGGTCTATGAATTTAGCGTCGTGCGCAAATAACTAATCGTTTCATTTAAGAACGAATTTTTCTATTACAAAACAATTAATTTCTGTTTCAAAATTATTAGCAGAATATTTATAGAAGTGGCACCTAGGGCTCACCCAGAAGCAATCTGCGGTGTTATAAACGTACCGGCGAATTCCCAAACTTAAAACATTAGAAATAAATGAAGAAAGAAAAATCAATCAACCAACCTTGCACATAACTAAGGGATGCCTATTTACACTAAAAATGTAGGTGTTTTATCCCAAGAAGCAGAGTAAACCACAAAGGAGAAGAAACAATAACGTGCGTATTTCACCACCAATTAACACACAATACTTTTCGGCACGCGACGGGATCAGATAACAACACTTGCGAATGCAAATCACACAATACGGAGTTAGGCAACCCAAAGCGCATCTGAAAATTAATGACGCGAAAGCAAACGCAACCTGCAAAAATTAGGCGATCTCAAGAAAGGACTGTTACAGGTAGTTCTGCGCTGACCAATGCGAATGCATGAATATAATATTTACAGGTTATTTAACATACCATAAAACGGTAATAAATAAAGAATTCTAGAAATATAACGGCACCATCTGCCGTGGCAATTATTAATCTACCATTGAGAATTACTCTTAGTTAACTGACATATTTCCAAAGTGCTAGCAGCTTTCAACTATTTGGAAGAATAAAAGTGTCAATCAGTATTAAATTTAGGTTAAGATCCTTATATCAGACACAGTGTAGGTAATATATTATCGTGTTGTGGTAATTGTCTACAGAATAACATAATTCAATTAAATAAGATTAATCGCATATAAAGTTACATTAGTGCACTTACTATTACTTTTAGTTCTTGTAGAATATGCTCGCAAATAAACTGCGCATCGATATAATTCTGTCTACTTAAGAACTTGAGAAATCAAGTCTAGACATATAATTGTATAATACTACTTGCCAAAACACATTTACGGCACATAAAATATAACAGCCTAGCTAGGACAGTGGAGTTGGGCATGAGTAAAACAGCAAATCGCGTTCAAATACATTGAAATTTAACCTTATGGCGTGGACGTCACCCAATTCTTTTAAATTTTAGTGCCGTTGATATTAGACAGTTCTGTATATAACAGATATTCTTATCAGAAGTAGAACGGGAGCTCTCTAGTTAAGGTAAAAGCTTTCAGTGCTAAATAAAATAATATTATTGATGTCAAGATAATCGATACATGGCAATAAATCAGCCGAAAGGAAGGTCTTCTTTTCACTTCCCTTGCATATAAATAAAAGGCGACTTCTACTACTAAACTTAATAATCATCATAATCTAAGAGGTTTCCAAAATACTATTTTAAGTAACAGGAACCTGTTACACTCCATCCGGCATACGAGGAGTTCTGCATATGTTTCGGGAGTCGATTACTTCCGTCGTTGTTAGAGAATCATAGATGGCGCTATCGTAAACTTTAGGTTATGTAGCATTGACAGTTGAAGAAAACATCGTTTGGTAACGTGTGTATTTAAGAGTAAAGTGAACAACTATTGACAAAAATGGAATTAAATCGCGAATATTTTCGTGCAATGATTTTTATATTAAAAGTAATTTAACTCAACAACAATGTATGGGTCGTCTTGTTTCGAATTTTGGTATCGATGTACCATCCAAAACAACAATTCATTACTGGTTTTCAGAATTCAAGTTTGGTCGCAGTAATTTCAGTGATGAATTTCGCGAAAGTTGTCCGCGAACTATTGTTGTTTCAAAAGACATTGATACTGCGTGCGAGATGATTGAGACGGATCGGCATGTGACTTACCGTGAAACAGAATCGACCCTTGGCATTGACATGAAATAAATATCAACGATTTTGCAGGACCATTTAGGTGTGAAAAAAATATGTGTCCGATGGATTCCATACAATTTGACGGAGGCTCAAAAAGTGGCTCGTGTGGTGCTTCAAATTTGGTTTATAACATCATTACAAGTAACGAAACTTGGATTTATTCATATGAGCCAGAAATAAAGCAACAGTCACGCGTTTGGGTATTTCAAGATGAATTGAATCCAGCAAAATTGTCCGTTCACGAAGTGTTTCAAAGAAAATGGTAGCAACATTTTTCGGTGCTGTCGTTGGTACCGCCGCTTTAGAGGATCATCGCATGGTCATTATTGATTGGTATATAAGCATTTGCTTACCAAAAGTCATCAATGAAATCAGAAAAACTAATGCAAAACGTTGGATTATCTTACACCATGAGAATTCATCGTTACACACAACATTACAAACTGTCAATTATTTGAAGCGGCAAAAAATAAAATTAATGCCTCATTGTCCATACAGTCCGGATTTGAGTCCAAATGATTTCTTTTAATTCCCGGTTGCCAAAAATAAAATGCATGGAACCCATCTTTCAACACCTGGAGATGCTGTGGAAGCAACCAAAAGTCACATTTCTACTATACCATTTTCGGAATGGAAAAAGTGCTTCAGCAACTGGTTCGAACGCATGCAAAAGAATATTAATTTTAAGAGAGAATATTTTGAAAAGCAATAGAAGCATTATTACTGTATTTTCGTTGTGTTTTTATACCTATTCTCGAAACAATTGCAGCACCCCTTGTATAAAAAATAACGAATAATTAAACTTTGATATCGCTTACAAAATTCTGTCAGAAAACTAAAGTGAATTAAAACTTAATTAAATTTTTACATTAACTAACAGCGAAGAAATTCCGCTGTTCTCTGTACGTATATAAAATGATATATAATACTTTATCAGTTCTTGGCAGCAAATGGATTAAAACAAATTATGGGCTTAATACATTTGTGAAATGGCTTTAATAAAAATACGCAAGATACATATTAGGAGTGACAGTAACAGTAACAAAGTAACTTGTGTATTAAGCTGCACGAAGAAAAATTAAAACAGCTTCGATCTTATCGTTAGATCCTACAACAACGTATACAGTTAAAGATAATTAAACTTACGCAGAAATTTGTGCACGACGTACGTGTATTCAACTATTTATTCTAATAAAACAGTTATTTGATTCATAGCTTATAAATGCTATATCATGTCATCATTAGAAGAAACAATGATTAACATGAACAGGATATTTATGTCATAATAATTTAAATTGAGTAAATTCACTATCAATCAGTATAAACACGAAAACAATAAGAGATTTTAAGATATTACATATATCTTATAATATAATCTATATAATATAATATATTTAATTTACTTTACAATAAACGCAATTTGGTGGCACAACTTATGGTAGCAAAAGTTAAATTAATTTCTGTCGAAAAGCCTGTACAGCTAATCAGTGGGATTTTCTCCGTAAACTTTCTGATTTAAGATTAGTTGTTAAACACTAGTGTTCAACCATATACAACACGGCTCATATCATTTATCGCACCCTCAATTAACCAACTCTTAAAATTCGCATTTTTATGCTTTCCTCGTAATTTAAAAGTTTATTTAAGTGTCATTCTATTGCAAGTCGCGATAAAGAGTGTAACCATATAAAATCACCAAGGGATGACTTGACACATAGCTATCGTGGATGTTTTCGGATGCAGAAATTCTTATTATCATCTGTTTCAACTGTTAGGGTCATTTTGCCACACCTACTATAATTTATTTTCTTAATAAAAAATAGATGCAGTACTGACGTCATGCTCAAACAATGCGTAATTCATATGAACACCAAACTGATAATCCACGATTGTAGTAAAAAGTGTACTATTTAAAATGATGTTTGAACATAAAAACAGTATCGAGCAACCCCATTTTACGTTATTAAATTTACCTTATTTGAATATTTCAGCTGCAATTGAAAATTTTAGAGTTGAGTATTTGATTTCAGAAGTTATAGAATAAGTATACAATGTGTCACAGGCTAAATGGACAATAACGCATGTGGCAGAAATCATGAGTGTTTAACCACTGCTTGCAAAGGTACAGTGGAGCGAGGTGTGGTTCATGGATACTTGCGAGGCTAAACACTATAAAATTAAGTCAAATCCGCAAAAGGTGGGTTCCACTGTTCTCAAGTCAAACTGGAAACAGGCGGTGTTAGTGAAACTCCTTGTATATCAAGATGTTAGTGACCTACCTTAAAAGTGGAGTCAGACACTCTAGTGGTACTGCAGATACTAGATTAAGACGAAAAAAGAAATTTTCTAATGCTAAAATTGCTCACTTGTTTACGATCACTCTGTATATAAAAGTTAATCCAAAATGCTAACTGAAGATTTAAATATCATCTACGGTACTTGCAAATCTTTAGAGCGTAATGTCTTGAGTAAAATAACGAGGGGCTGGTTCTCAAAACTGATCACCCTGTGTAATATTTAATTAATTAACTGCACTTCAAATTCTTTTAAAGAAAAAATGTAATTCTTACCCAGAAATAAATGCTTTATGACTTTCATTTAAAAAAAAAATAGTAAATTGCTATTTAACTTTCTGTACGCGCACTGTATAACTATAATTTCACGTTTGGTTGTTTGTCAATGAAATAATAACCAGAATTGAGCACAAGAACACCTTTATTTAATTTTTGTTTGCACGAAAATACACATATATACATATACAGTCAATAATCAGTTATGAAGTTGGACAAGACGTATATTCTAAGAACAAAGAACATTGGATAGCAAAAACTAGGCTCGTAATAATATATTTACCGGATCCAGCTGGCTATTACAACTGGAAAGCTTGAATGATGGAGACAATTTATAAATGAGCTCTAGGTTTTGCCAACGACACAACAATATTTAAAAAGAAAAGGAGTTGCATAAACAGCATGTGATCAAAATGGGCACCCACGTTCCTTAAACAATGGTAATTGTAAAACTAACAAATTAAAGCGTAATCGTAAACGTAATATGAACAGTTAACCTAAATTATTGAAATTATAATCGTAAAATGTTTCACTGAATTAATTCTGATTCAACGCTACTCTAAATATTTTAATTCTGTAATTCATTTAGTTCTTTAATAATCATATAAAAACGTCCTTTAACTAACTTTACATTATTTTACACAAACAAAACTGGGTCAGTTGGTGATAGCACGTAATTTGATAGATGCGGACTGAAGCAATGGTAGTCCTTCTTTGCTAGGTTTCGGAATAAGCGAGGAAAGAACAAGACAAAACATAAGACACTTACAGGTGAAAGGACGCTCTGAACTCAGAAGCGCTTCTACTACCTAACTTTTAGGATGGATAACCCCCTTGGATCGGATGATACATAACTAAGTTGGCGCTCTTTTATTGAAAGTATTGTCCCAAACTACTTGGATTTACTGGTAATGGTGAGACGTTAGGCAGGTACTTAATAACTACAATAAAGGCCTATATTATTTCCCTAAAAATAAAGAAGGCATCCCCGAACAAGCACTCAATACTTTTCGCTACTTAACACCAGCGTATCTGCCTTACTACCGTCACCGCGCTTCGGGTCCGTTCTCCGGAACTGTACGTCTTTCCCCCCGACAATAATACGCCAAGCAAATATCTCAATACATGTTGCATTGTAACCCAGTTAATTATTTCTTAAGCTTTAACTGGTATCATACCTGTTAATTTCTTGTATGGATAACTTTTATACTTTGTCACCAATAGTTCTTAACCTTGTCTGAACCTGACGCATGATATTATTTGCATTCCTACAATTTCTAAAATTTCTGATGCAATACTACTACTGTTTTAACCAAAATTACGTTGTAATATTTCAAAAGTAAAAAACGAAGTGTGTTCAGATAAAACTTTAATTTAGCTTTATTCTTTATTAAATAAGATTGATTTCTAAGTTATTTTACACGGATTCTATTTTAACGAAAATTATATCAATCATTAACGTGCATAGTACTAAATATCGCTTGATTTGCCCAAAATACTTCAATAAACAGCAAGAGCTGACAAATGAAAGTAAAGTAGCTTTAAGGTAATGGTACTAATGCAAATCAAAATGTAGAGCAAACTTTTGCCAAGTTGATTCCGCATCCCAAATTCCAAATTTGGTCGAAATTGAAATTTTGATTGTCTGTAATTAATTCATTTAGATTTTAATGTAGTCTACCATACTTAGTCGTGAAGGAAAATACATTGGATTAAATTAAAATTTTATATTCCAGCATAGGGCGCAATAACGTTCACGTATTTTTTATCACTATGCTACCCTCAAAAAATGCTTCTGAAAATTTCGCAAAATTTTCCCGAATGGTACCTTTTCGGTCTTCATGAAATAAAACAGTTTAGGGAGTAAAAATTAGTCACCTAGTGCTAAGTCAATGCTCCAAGGTGAATATTTCGACTATGAACTCGGAAGGTATCGACTATTCTATAAACTTTTCGGGTCTTATTCGTTTTGTAATAATCGTGGAGTAAAGTGTCTGTTTAGTTGTTCTGTTATATACGTTTAGGATAATAATTTTGGTGCTTTCTGTACATATCTTGGAACATTGTAGCCATTAGATTTCCTTCCGAATACTTTGTAATTATTTTCTTTGTTATGTAGATCCCTTGTATATCCATCATATTAACTTATGCTTCATTGGCGCGTCGCAGTTGTACACTTACGCCTCATCATTAGTTACGATTTCTAGTGTTGTCTTAAGTTAAAAACGGTAGATTTTCTTCACAAATTTGACACCTGCATATGCGTTGCTCATAACTATGAAGTTTTGGAACCCAGTATGACAAAATTGTATTCATATTTAAAAATTTGCTCAACAACTGAAATCTTCCCTTTTCGATCCAATAACATTAAATCTTCTGAAAGTCTTTGATTTAAAACTGTTTAGTACACAATTTCATTTCAAGATAGGACAACCCACTTTGCTCATATAAGAAATTATTGTTCATGCTTAATTCGTGGTTTAGTGCCTGATTTTGTTAAAACTTTATCACGCCGTCAGTTGAAGCTTCTATTCACTCATTTTCTTGGTACACTTTCGCTGAAATTACAAATAACCATCGATTCATACCAAACTTGGTGAAAAGAATTTAAGTGAGACATGGTGTTTTAGTGGCTAAAAAGCTTCACTCGTAGCTTCGACAACTAGCAATGGCGTCCTTCAATTATTAACTTTTGTCAGAATAGATACTTTCAGTGACACCGGGTTTCAAGAACAAGTATCTGTCATCTATTTTTTGTAAGATCGGCGACCACTACTGCGGCTAAGCAATCGAACACTTACATTTCGCATGGACCAACGACGAGAGACACAAAACAGAAGCTTGGAAAATAGTAACGGGACTCTGCTCAATCGATTCAAATGGTACAAAAGTAGTTTAATGATTTTCGTTGTGATTGTACAAGCGTCCGCAATACTAAGTGGCTTGGCACGACACAAGATGCCTGTGCACCAGAAATTAAAACAAACGTGCATAATATTCTGTGGTCAGATCGTAGAATGAGAGTGCGTGAGATTGTAGATTGGTACAATGGTTTCAATTTTACATGAGGATTTGGATTTGATAAAGCTGACTGCATGATAGATGCCGCGTTTGTTAATAGTAGAAGTAATTGCTAAACGTTTAAGCGTAGTGGATTTGAATTTGTGCACCGGTTTATTACCGTTGATAAGACCTGTGTAACGTTTTCTTTTTGATTAGTAGTTATTTATCGAATTTCGTTTTATTAAATTAAATTGCTTAACTTACGCTTGTAAATTTTTGGGTATTTCGTTGTGAAATCCATAGAATTTAGTTATATATAAAATAAAAATAACAATGTAACATTTCAACTGAATGCGCCCCTGTGTTTCTGCAAATATATTTAGATAATGCGCTACGAACGTAAAATTAATTTTTATCCCGGTTCTTTAGGAGGGCGTTGCTTGTATGCGTTCGTCTAAAGCTCCACACTAAAAATTTAACTATGGTGTGTTACATTGATTGTTAGTTAACTTTTTTTGGTTCTTCTTGTGCCTTATTAATTGTTATTATTACGTCAACTAGTTTCGGTTGGATGTAATAAACATGGTTATTCCAAGTTTGTAATCGTTAAAAGGAAAAATTATTTATTATTATCTGCAGTTCTCGTATTGGAGGGATTAATTGACAAAATGAATTAGCCCTGGTGATATGTAAATGAACAAATTTTGTCAAGGCGTAGCACATGGTTGGCTGCTATCGTATAAAATCACATTTGGCAGTCTGCACGGGCCGGTATAAGTTACGCCGTTTCATCGCATGGAATCGAGGTTAGTTTTGTCTTTGTTAGCTGCACCTGTTAATAAAAACTAGACCTTCAATTTGTTTTTTCACTGACAGAAAAGCATGTTATTAATTGATGTCCCACGTTTTTGAAAATAACGTATTAAGGAATTATTTGCTTTCGGGAATGAAAATTCATTAGTTCAATTATAATATATTGGACGCCGTAAGAAGTATCTGTAATATTAGAATTTATTTCACGTTGAATTTAAACTTTCAAATAATGTTTTTCGCTACCTTTTTAAAGTAATAAATGTTTGAAGTAGTATTTTGGATCAAATTAAATTAGTTGTTCAAGTTTTGATATGCACAATTTAT
>JAHWXV010562521.1:0-12039 GCA_024586415.1 Phrixothrix hirtus | reverse complement strand
TAATGTTTCTATAACCAGGCGGCTTAAACGTAATTCAAAAAGCAACTCGATAGTTACAAAACCTGGGACATTCTTAACCAAAAGTTAACTTATAGTAATCAACTTTTTAACGTGACTTATTTTTTAGAGTTAATATAATGTTAGGAAATTGCATATTTTTACTGTCTATGTAGAGTTATGTGTTGCTCTATTACTCTCTAAACTCATGTCCGAGACACGAACTTCGTTAAATGTATCCACTAAACAGACTTATCTTTGGACTGACTTCAAAATAGTGCTTGCATGGATAAAGACCCCTCCAAATCTTTTAAAAATATGGCAAACTGAGTAGCCGAAATGCAAGGATTAACATCTGATTTTAAACGGCACCAGGTTGTCTCTTCAGACAACCCAGCTGATGCCCCATCACGCGGCGTTTATCCGAAAGAAAAAACTAGTCGATCTCCGAATGTGGTGGCACACACCCATCTGGCTCTCACAGCACAATGTAAACCTATCATTTAACGCTGTCTCTATAGATATGGATACTGAACTTTATAATCGCGAGAAGACTCATAAATTCACTAACCTCGCATCCACCGCAGAATGCAGATTTGAATTATTTGACAGATGTTTGTCACTCATCACGTTACAAAGGATGGTAGCTTACTGTTTAATATTTAAGCATAATACCCAAAACTCATCTCAGTCTAAAAATTATGGTGTATTAAGTTCATCTGAGTTGAATTTTTCCTTATATAGATTAATAGAAATCGCACAAGGTGAGTCCTTTAAGTCTGAAAAGGAGCCAATGAACCCTAAGGGTAAATTGTCCTCCCTGCATCCCTTTATTGATAAGCAAGATTTGATACGGCTTGTGAATTCAAATCTAAAAGAAGGTAATAAATACTCAATCCTACTTCCTAAAGATCACAAACTAACAAAATTAGTAATAGAATACGAGCATAGGCGAATCTTACACTCAGCTCCACAATAATTGCTAGCATCCCTTAGAGAACGTTACTGGTAAATATCTGGTCGTAACCAAACTAGGAAGTGTGTAAACAATTGTCTAATCTGTTTTAGGGCTAGACCTCGGTCAATTGAACCACTGATGAGATTATTGCCGACCAAACGCGTAACTCCCAACAGCCCATTTAGCACTTCAGGCGTTGACTATTGCGGTCTCATATTAGTGAATGCAAGGTTAAGTCGTGGATATCTATGCAGCAAAACTTACGTATACCTTTTCATCTGTTTGTCGACTACAGCCATACATCTTCAGGCAGTAGCCAATCTCATCGCTGAATCGTTCTTAGCTGCTCTAAGACGCTTTGTCCCCAGAAGAAGCAGGCCTTCAAAGGCGTACTTAGACAACGGGTTTAATTTTATAGGAGCCAATGCAGAACTGAAAAAATATCTTCGGAATTTGAGCTCAAAACTAAATAGTGATGGTATTCATAATTGCCTTGGAAAGGCATAACTTAGAATTTTATCCCTCTGCGATCACCTCACTTTTGGGGCCTATGGGTGGTTGGTATTAAGTCAGTCAAACATCATTTGAAACGTGTAGCTGGCAAATCCCTGGTAACTTTCAAAGAATTATATACAATTCTTACTCAGATTGAAGCTATGGTTAACTCTAGGCCTCTATTCCCTCAATCCAGCCACCCTAGTGACCTTAACCCCCTTACCCCCTCTCATTTCCTGATGTATCGAAGCTTAGTAGCCGTTCCCGAGCCAAACTTAATGGAAAACAAGCAACCCAGATTATCAAGGTTTCAACACATCCAACAGATCGTCGAACATTTTTGGAAATGATGGATGAAACAATAATTAAAGGAATTATAGGCACGAACCAAGTGGCGGCAAAATCGGTCATCCATGGAAATAGGAACTTTCATGGTAGTAAATGAAGAAAACTTACTATCGCTGAAATGGAGCCTCGGACGCATAATTGCAGTTCATCCGGTACCCGATGGTGTAGTGCGCGTTGCCACTGTGAGAACTTCGTATGGTGTGTATAAAATAGCGTTAGTTAAGTTGTGTCTGTTACCGACAGACAATTAAAAAACAATTATCTTATACTAAATTTTACTTTATTTATGCACTTTGAAGCACAGACCTTCAAGTCGGGGGGCATATATTTGTAAATATGTTCAATAGTTTGGTTTTGAAATTCCCGTTATGTGGGTAGTAAGTGACATAGATTTAAATTACCCCATGGAATTTCTACCAATAGACGGACAGTTGTTGTTAAGCATTTGGCAACGCAAGATGTTTATAAGTAATATTCCTTGTTTGTTTTCCTTATTCCTCTCAAGATTTTCGATAAACAAATGTCGGTGTACTATTTATAAGTAACCGTGTTACTTTTTGATTTTAAGATGTTTACATCAAAAATTATCTTTTTACTATATTTACATAATTGTTGTTTTAAACATAAATTCAAAAATCTTACTGCTTTGTTAGATTTTATTAATTCATACGAGGGGCACTATTTAGATTGTGAGCCTAATAATAAAGAAACAATAATCTATCATTGAAGGTTGATTTATTGTTTTTCACAATATTCTCCCTTATGATCAATACACTTTTGCATTGCTTCGAACCAATTGTTAAAACATTTCTGCCATTCTGTTTGAGACGCATTGGCGGCTTCTTCTCCCGAAGAAAACCGTTGTCCACGCAATCTATTCTTGACGTTCGGGAATAAAAAGAAGTCATTGGGTGCTAAATCAGGACTGCGTGACGGATGACCAATTACTTTGATTTTTTGAGTGTTCAAATAATCGGCTGTTAGACGCGATGTGTCAGAGCTCGCATTGTCGTGATGCAGAATGGTCCTACGGCGCTTGTTCGTTTTCCTTATTTCTCTCAAAACTTCCGGAAAACAAATAATCGTGTACTGTTTATAAGTGACTGTTTTACGTTCATGTAAAAGCATTGTTGCCACATGACCAGTATTTCCAAAAAACAGGCGACCATTTGTTTCGAAGTGTTCCGAGCGCGAACAACTTTTGAATCACTGCCATTGCATATCGTAAACATTTGTTGCACCAATCGACACGGGCTTCTTTTTCAGATGTTTTCAAATTATGTGGGATCCAACGAGAACAAACACTTTTCGCGCCTAAATGGTAATGCAATATTTTATATAAGCTGGTCGAACTAATGTGTAAGGTTGTCTCAATCTCACCGTATGTCGCATGACGATTTTGCACAGCATCACAGCAACTGATTTGGACGACCTTCGCGACCTTCGTCGTTGAGCAAACGGAGGCCACAATTAAACTCATTATACCAGCGTTTCACAGTAGTAAAGGATGGGACTTCATCAACAAAAGTGTAAATAAGTTAATTGATGCACCCTTCTTTAGATAATCCACGTCGAAGGTCGTAATAAATAATCGTACGAAAATTTTGACGACTTAATTCTATTTTACGTTGAGCCACAATTTTCAAGTTACTATAAACACCATTAATCACGCTCAAATGTCAAAATTTTCTGAATAAGTCTATGTTTAAAAATGCCAAACTTTCCATTATAAATGTTAGATGGTGTCTTAAACACCCAGTGCTGTCAGAGCTCACAATATAAGTAGTGCCCCTCGTATTCTTATGTTCTTAAATGATTCTTATAATTTTGCATCAGTTCTTATGCTGAAGTGGTTTTAAAAAAATAATTATTTTAATTATACCATTATCACTGTGAAGCTTATGCGTGCCTTTACAAATGTTCAAAATTTGATTTGACTATTTAACTAATAAAAAGTTTATCGATTTTTCGTCAGGAAAATGCGGGTCCTGGGGGCGAGCCCTAGCTCGGCAATGAATTTTTCTAAAAATATTAAATTGATATTAATAAAATACTTAACATATTACATCCTATTCCTACAACTAATGACGAAATAGAAAAAATGGACGAACCTGAGCAAATTCTTATACACTCAATGAATGGCTATGATGGTGTACGATGAACCAAGCATATTTAGACTTTCAAGAACGATACACTGGTATACCTGAATTAGCGGTGTACCTTTCCCAGTTATTTTGTGTTTTCGTTGTAAGTGAATCTCCTTCTTTCCTTAACATTACTTCTAACTCAGATTTTGCCCAATTCAGCATAGTATAGGTTTTCCATTTTGAAAATTATATAACGGCAAAATAATTTTTTTAAAATTTTACATTTATTTATCAACCCAAAATATCGAGCATAATTGTACTCTTCAAAGGGATAGCAACTAAAAAGCGGCTTCAAGTATAAGTAAGTGATATAAAAAGAGGGCTTGCATATATAAATATATAATAAATATTTGTCTATGTAGTAGAAAACTATGAGTGAGTAAGGTTAATATCTAGTAGGCGGCGACAACTTTGAAAGATATTCATAGTGGAACATAATGATGTATGGCTTTGAAATAAATCAATATTGCTATTAAATTGGAATGTTTCACAGTTATTACTGAATATTAATAAGAAATAGTTATATTAAAGCAATGGTTTTAATATCATAAGAATATCAATAATTATTGTGTATTGTTAATATAATAATTATAACAATGGTACTGATTTAAAACGTAAAATGAGCTATATAATATAAGATTGCAACAGACATTATATTATATATTAAGGTTAATTTAAATCTATGAATTTATTTTTATATTAAACTAATGGTGCAAAGCATGTTAAAATACAATTGGAACTACCTGAATTAATTAAAGCAAGAGTAAATGAGGTAGAGAATAATATAAATTATGGGTATATGAGGCAGAAATTAATAGAGCTTATGGATCTAATTGTTTTAATTTCTGCTTCACAAAATCCAGAATTTATATTATTATCTACGTCATTTACTCTTATATGAATTAACTCAGTAGTCCTAACAGTATTCCAACACGCTTTATTCCATTACAATAGATCTTCTAATCTAAAAATTAAGTTTATAGACTCTGCTGTAATTTGTTATAAAACCCCTTTCTACCGATTTTGCTTTTTAAATAAATCGTATTTATATATTTTATACTATTGATGTAATTACTATAATTGTAACACTATTCATAATTTTAAGCACTCGGTAATTAGTAATATTGCTATATTCATTAGTTTTATGATTTTATTGGAGTAAAGGTAGTTTGTCAAGGTTTTATTTTCAGACCAGTTAACAAAAACAGTTAATAATCCGCTATTCGAACCTTTTTATTATGGAATTAAACTTGGCCATAAAGGGAGACTAGTCCTTAAAATTTCAACAGAATTTGAAAATATTAAAATTATTCAAAACAATATTGGTGCGTTAACTTGCTTATTACCAGTTAACGTGATTTCGACAGGATTTAAGAATTTTTCTGAAAGTGCTTATACATTCGATTTCAATTCTAAATATAGCGATTCTGTGAATTGGATTAATTCGAGAAAATTGTCATCTGCTGAACCTTGAGTTAATGCTTCTACATTTTAGTAATCTGCAGGTTTTAATTTGAAATGATAACGTTCAGCATTAATATGTGATCACAAAATTTTTAAGTTACGTTTATTGGTACAATCAACCGTTTAATTTTTAATCTTATGGTATAAGGTGTACCCGACCCATTTATGTAATAAGTATTTTATGTTAAATTGTAAGTTGCGGTAGTTAGTATATGAAAAGTGCGCATTAGAAGGAAAGTGATGGAAGGGCAATGGGAATTGCGCGCTGGCAGAGGCAGGATCTTCACGATTGTTTTGATCAAGAATAAAATTTTATAATTTTAGAATTATTTTACAATTTTTACAGTTGGTAAAATTTACATTGATAAAGAAATCAAATAAAAATTTTAGTTAAAAGTAGTGCCTTGTTCATAATCAACGATGTGCCTAAGAACCCACTAAATAAAGAAAGCAGTTTCATTCGCGTTCCAACTAGGGCTGTTTGGAATAACAAGGGTTCTTCGTGATTGTAAAAAAAGGGGCCGTAGTGAAAGCAAATTCGAAGAAAACGTTGGTAAATTAAATTATATGTCAAGGGCGGCAACGAATTTATTGGAAAAATAATGTATGAAGTGACGCGGCGTTCAAGTAGGTGCCAGACATATGAAACATGAGAAGAAAGAATCTTCGATTGCCTAGGTTGGCAAAATAACATTGCAACTTTGATACAACAAATTTTTTCAAGTTAAAAAAGGTTTCATTGAACAATTTCATCATTTAATATTTAGTCTTAAATATTTAAGTAGGTATAATATTTAATAAATCACATTGTTTGAAATTTAAAACATAAATTTGAGGTAAAATACCGAAATAAATTTGGTCTAAGACAACACACGACTTTCGATTACACATTTTAAATTTAATTTGAATTTGTTGACGTTAGTTACTATCCCATACACCTAAATTGTAGCCTAAAATTAATTTAAAAGCATAAATAACTCATTCACTTAAAATTTCCTTTATATATGTACTAATAGCTTTATAATTAAATTTTGAGCTCATTTAAAACAGAAATAATTTATAGATTCAAATAAAAAGTAATTAAGTATGTAAATAATGCACACAAATCATTAAAATATTAATTTATTGCTATTTTGAGGACTGTAATTGGAACTGTCACACATACAAGTCACTCGCTAGACAAAACTTACTTAGCTCTAGAGATTTTTCTCAATAACTCACTTCACGAATTTTCTCAGGGAAACCAATTAGTTCATGTAATATAGCATTACATACGCAAGAAATATGTTGAGTTTAAAAAAAATCATTATAGCCATTTTCTAAAAAATTGCAGAAAACCTAAAAATTACAAGAATAAAGTGGCACTATCGGTCATTCGATTTTAACTAAATTCTTATAGGGAAGTTCCAAGGCGAGAATATTTATAAAATTTCACTTTTCAACGACGTTTGATTTTCAAGATATATTGAAAACTACGTACACACACACACACACACACACACACATACACACACACGCGCGCACACGCACGCATGCACGAACACACGCACGCTCGCACGCACCCACGCAGGCACCCGCGCACGCCAGTTCGCACGCATGCACACACACTAACACACACACATTAACACGCACATACACATATACAAACACATACATACACACACACGCACGCACGCACCCACACGCACGCACCCACACACACGCACACGCACACGCAAGCACACGCACGCACACACATACAAACTCATACAGAGTGGACATCTAAATCACCTGATAAAATCAGCCAGAAGACAACGAAAAGGTTAGTTCTTGAACACGTATCATTTGCCGCGAACGCGAATCGGGAGTGTTTAATTAGCAAACCGGTTAAATTTAAAGGATATTTGTTTGAAATTTATTTAGTAATAGAAATATAATTAAGTTGGCTTAAACAAAGGTCGTAAAATTATTGAACAGAATAAAGATGTTGTTACTAATTCAGGACTTTCGGAAGACGCCATCCGTAAAATCTGCAAATTATTCCGAGTTATTAACTACAATGATTCAGGCAGATCGCATTACATCCTCGAAGTTGTACCTTCAATATTCAAAACTCTGATAGAGAAACGTAGTAAAATAATTGGCCTCCTAAGTATCAGAGTTGAAGTACACGTTAACATAGGTACAGATTTCAACTGCAACCTGTTTGGATACATTGCTAGTTCTTGCACTATCAAAGCTACTTCATGTTCAAGATGCGGCGAAAGACATAGTACTAGGGAATGCAAAAACAACCACTTCAAGTGCTTTAACTGCACACGCGCTAACCTAACGCCTCGAGACCACCCCGAAACTGATCCCGCTTGTCCTATTAACGTTATAATGTCAAGACAAGTGATTTACAAAACCAACTATGGACATATTTAAGAGAACTTTCGCTAGGTCAACGACATAGTCTTTTAGGGGAAGTGTACAACCAGTCTGTGCCTCAGGTTGAAGTGTGGTATTTTAGCGCGGAATTTAGCATTATTTCATTGATAATTGGAGCCCCAAGAATTTTTCTCATATCTCCAACAGAATTGTTTGTCGTTTATGTAGATTGTTGCAAGGGGGTTAACCCCTGAAACTACACACGAGCGCTACACGGTCTTGTCCCCTCTACTTCGTTCTTGGAGGTCTCTGGGCACTGACGATACATCAAGCTTATTCTTTGTAAGAGGACAGCTCGATTGTACCCTCTTTCCACGCTTACTTGTTAGTCCGATTCCAATATTCCGTCCCTTTTGTATATGCGTTATGTTTAACGCAGCTAGAACCGCACTCTTGCGTAGCTCAACGATGACTGAGGCTAGTGTAGTACAAACCGGCTTATACAGCGCTTAGCCACACTTTCTTAACGAAGCCAACTCGTAGTGCACGTCAGACGAGTGTTGTTCTTCTAGCGATTTATTTCTGAAATACAGCTAGTTTTTCTGGTAGGCATAGTATAAACTTTGCTATGCTCTCGGAGATAGTACCATACTCCTTCGCAGCTTCCACAAGGTGGCGACCGACCCGCATCAACTTTCTTATTTCGATATACTTGTTGGATTCCGTTGAAGTTTGAGGCTCTTCCCCTTTTACTATTGAGGCGTATGATACACCCCTTTTCTGAGATTTCGCTGCATATACTGGAAGTTTGGGGCGGTTTAAGCACCCGCTGTAGCTCGCGATGTATCCGCCACCACAGTTCGCGCACTTGGCGGACTCTTCTCGGCTCTTTTGAAATTTGGAGGTTTCATGATCTGCGCCGCATTTGACGCATTTTGTTGCTGCGTTGCACCGCCCTTGGGTGTGCCCAAACTTCTGGCAGTTGTGGAATTGCACAGGGATTCTCTTCCTGATCACATGCAAGCTAAGCACTGCTTTTTTGGAGAAAGTTGTCTATCCCGCCGGAAACTTCTTCCCCTCCAGGTAGTTTAACGGCATCGGGATCTTCTCTGCTCCCATATGCATCCTACCCATCGATAGCATAGGGATCCCCTTAGGCTCGTTTTTTATCTCCTCGTTCGTTATTTCCTACTGGAGGCTACGAATGACCATCCATAGAGTCTTCTCTTTGTTGAAGAGATTAGTATGGCAAGGTATTTCCCTATTCTTGAGGTAGTTGATGACCTTTGCGTGGTCGCCTTCACTTTGCAGGTGGAATTGAATGGCAAGTGATATGCTGTTGGCTTCTTTAATCTTTACTTCCAGGTAGCGGAGGTCATCGCACACCTGGATCCATCGAGATTTATCGCGCAGAACGATTAGCGGGATTTGCTCGCTCTTATGCTTGTGTGCTGAGGTGTTTCCGTTTCTGGTGAGTGGCTCGATCCTGTTGCTAATTGATAGCTTGGTCGCCATCTCTGCTGCGATTTACCCGTGGGATTTTATTTTCTTCCCTTTTTACTGAACGAATCCCTCATTGCTTTCTGCCGTGGCCTTATCTTCTGAGGTTGAGTATTCTTAGTTGCTTGCTACCATCTTCTTCGCTGTTTCTTCGACGCTCTTCTTCTGCGCAAAAATTATGAATCTTCCTTTTGGATTGTTTCTTTGAAAACGACTTCCTCTTGATCGACGTCGGAGATGACGAGTTCTCCTAGTTTCTTGAGAATTCCTCTAATGTCTGCGTTCCTGATGAGTATATGTTCATCCGCGAACCCATTTTTTCTGTAATCTTCTACTGATTTCAGTATGGAGAGGATAGCGCTCCTTTCATCAACATTAGGTACGCGAGTCATTATTACTGTTGGAGTTTGGGCACTATCAAACACATAAAGATAAAGTCTTATGCACTATCGGGTACCACTAATGAGTTTGATACTGCAACCGACCCACCGTGACAAACTGAAAGGACCTAAGTTACTGTATCTAGGAATATACAGGAGCAGCCGACAAACACGTGTACTCGCCTATGATATTAGAATTTTAGCTCTTAAACAGTTTTGTCTTCTGAGTTACACTAGTAACTTACGGTTTTATATCTGTCCAACTTAGCTTTGTAGAACTTACTTTGTTTACTAACCTAGAATAAGGTTTTGAATTACAGGCACATTAAACTTATTAGTTTAGTGTTATTTAGATAGACTAGCTTAGGTGAATGTATTTTATTACTTTTTGTGTATTCGTATATTCTGGCTTGCAAATAAACGGGAAGTAAAAGGTCGTTATGCCAAAAGTGGAAACAACCCAATACCGCCGAATTGTTTGTAATAAGTTTAGGATTAAATAATAGAAAACAAAAATTTGACGGTTTATAATAGTAATTGATGCATCTTTTAAACGCAAATAAATATTTTTTAAATAAACACTAATAATAATCACTTAAATTTTTTATTTCAAACATAAGTAACTTAAAAAGAATATTTTGACTACAAAATTACCAAATTTAAAAATTCTGAGAATGTGGTAACAATTTTTGGTTGGGGTGTGGTATACCCCATAACACCAGTGGTGTAATTTTTAACCACCTCACTAATGAAGGATTAATATGAAATTCTTTAAAGCTGCCTGTTACCGACAATTTTATATCAAGTAGTAAAGGAAATAATTTGTCTGTTAGGTTACTATAAGATTATTTGATTTTAAAAAATAAGCTTAGGCGAAAAAGCATCTGTGATTGTTGAATATTTTCGATTATTAATTTGGGAAATGTCCATGTGTATAGTGTGAAACGTTCGATTAGAAACAAGTATTACATTTAAAAGGTGTGTAATAGGACACTTATTCTGTGTGTTTTTTAAGATAGATTTAACTTTTAGCGATTCCTTTACATTTATTTAGAACATACTTAACACGAGATATGCATCTGAAGATGTTTGTGATATTTTCAATTGGTAACAAAGTATTGAAATAGGAAAATGCATTACAAACGAAATATATAGCCAAGAGCCAACGTTAATCAATATTTTATAACAGCATGTGTTTAATAATTCGTTAAATTCGAGTTGTTGAAATAAAGCTGGATTAATTTGTTCCCATTTAAAGTATTTGATGTAGAATTTCTGCAGGGCTCTCCAAAGTTAACTTTTAATCATATTTGATGTGATATGCGAAAGTTAATATAAAATAACAACGCCATTAAAAATTGGAAGGGTGATTGTCGCAATAAAAACTGTTCTCGCTTTTGTATTAAATGTAGCAAAAATATGTCTGCCGAGTCTATTGTAATTCGGGGACAGTTGCGTGGGTTTGAGCGTATCGTCACTCTCTTCTCTATTATCTAGGATTCAAGAAAAAAACAAAAAAATAAAGATTACAAATAATTTATATCCTTACAAACAATATCCAGGGCTCAGGTATAGCATAGACTGAGAGCGCTTGCGCTATCTACAGTTATCCAAAGTACGTAGAAATCCTTTACATGCGAAATATTTCGAATGGCCCTTGTAAGCAAAAACGGCAAAACAAACAGGTTGAAGTTGGGCTGTTGAATGTGAATTCATGCAAAATTGTGTTTTCTAGGACAAACTGTTTACACTGTAAATGTTTCAAAACATAACATTGATAAAATAGACAATTAGATAAAACAAAAATTTAAATGCTGTTATCAACAAAAAATAATTTATGAAAATTTCCCAGAGTAGTGATAAAATTTAAATAACATTGGCCAACAAGTCAATTTTTTTTCTGCTGTCTGTAATCTAACGCCTGTTTTTAACTAATTTTGGCACGTTGATTTCAAATATCAAAACCATTTTGCTCTATAAGGTCAAGTTTTTCCGCTATAGCATCTTCATTTCTTTCCATTTGCAAATTCTTGAGTATCTTTCATAAATTTAAATGCTTACATTGTAAGTACTTAAATGCATTCCAAATACATGCAAGTCATTAGTATAATGTGCATTTAATAACAAAATACATAATAATTAAATTGTTGTTATTAAAAGACATTAAAATACCCTTCAGTCATTGTCATAATGTGCATAAATATATTGCATCAATAGCAGCTATTTAAGTTCTCTCTTAAATTAAAATGAAGATGATATTAAACTGTTAGTTGCAATTGCACTGAAGAAAATACATCATGCCTACTACTCGAAAATGTGTCAATAGTGCTGATTGTTTCTGTTACATTTGTGGAAGCTTCATTGTTCCCAGTCAAAAGAGAAATATCAGTGATTTAGTTAA
>JAHWXV010562518.1:0-22767 GCA_024586415.1 Phrixothrix hirtus | reverse complement strand
CATAAAATAATAATTTGTGAAAAATATGCATTTCATTATAAAATTTACAAAATATGCAAAAAATGCATATATATGCATATATTCCGCCCCCTAGTAATAACTAAACTGATTAACATATTGCTAATATTAGTAGTTTGCATAGGTTGTCTAACAATCTGCTTCATTTCAATGTTTTTAATTATTCTTCTTAATCTTACTAAGTAACTAGTATATGGAAGTCACCTATAAAATCACAGTTAAACTTGCTATAATTAATTCTGAAATGTCACATTTCTGTAATATTAGTCAAACTAATAACTTATTTTTAAAGTGTTGCTTTGTATACCTTATAATTATTATTTAATACTGTTTTACGAATTCTAATTAGTGTTAACCTTATTTTTAATTTTCTAATGTTTTCAATTTTATTATTTAATTATTAATGTTGTAATTGCCTTTGTTTAAAATAAAAAACCAAAATATTGGTTTAATTGCAAATGAATTATTTATCTTGTCCTACAGACCATCAGACCATTGCAAATTTGTAGTCACGTTAAAATGGCAATTAGTGAACATCAACATGAATTTGTTCCTAAAAAATCAACAGTCACAAATTTAATTACCTTCACAGATACTGTTGCCGAAAATATTTAAAACAAGTTCCAAACTGATGTTATCTATGTAGATGCTGCCACAACTTTTGATAAAGGCAATTTTATGATTTTTATTAGTAAACTCAGATCTTTTTGATTTAGCAATAAACTAATACACTTTTTAAAATTTTATTTAACTGAAAGATCTATGTTGGTACGCTATAATAATCATTTTTCTGATAATTTTGTTCCAACTTCTGGAGTCCCTCAAGGATAAATTTTAAGCCCATTACTATTTTTATTATTTATAAATGATTTGCCTCATTCTATAACATATAGTGAAATACTATTATATGCGGATGATGTTGGGCTATTTCTACAAGTAAATAATGATCATGCTTTAGGATGACTTAATGTGTTTATAAAATTGGTATCACAAAAACAAATTAGAATTTAATATTAAAAAATGGAATGTTGTTTCTTTTACTCGTAAAAACCCAAAATAAACCATAATTACATAATAAATGGCATACCGTTACAGAAGGTAACTGAAATTAGAGATCTGGGTGTAACATTTACTTCCAAATTACATTTTAGTCATCATATTCAAGAATAAAATAAAAAAAATGTATCTTCAACCAGATGTTCGAGCGCTCAAGCAGTAAACTCCATGAAAACGATATCAGTGGGTTTTAGTTGATGAATCAGTAGAGTTTTGTATGGATACAAACCCAAATCCTTCTGTAAAATCCTTCAGGTTGATCCATTTGTAAGATTGCATTTCTAAGAATGATGTCTAACAGACAACTTTGGACTATCTTAAACACTTTGTCTTATAGCTTCAACATTCTCAAGATTTCTCACATTTCTGATGCAATTTGTTGTTGGATTATCCAACTACATAAATTCACCTTCAAATTACATGACAACATTACGAATTTTGTTCACATGGTCGATGATGTTGACCATAACATGCACATAACGTGCACCAAGTTTCCTTTATAGAGCGTTGGTTTTGATAATAAATTTTTATAATTTCGCAATATTCTTGTGGTGTTAAATGTTCTATGGCAAATATTTTGTAATAATCTAACCTGCACAACTTTAAAATAAGAATGGTTTTCACATGTATAGTGTTGCCACTATTTCATTTTAAAATCTTAAAGCACTATTAGATCACCTTTTATTAAGTTTTAAGGGGTGGTACCCATTTAAAATGTACTCTCCAAACAAGCCGGACAAATTTAATTTAAAAATAGTAAAAATGTGCAATTCTAAAACCTATTATTTGTTCTCCAATACCTTATATTGGAAAAGAGGAATGGCATCCATGTGAAGGCACCATTTTTACACAATATGTTTTGAAATTGTCTGAAAGTGTACAAGCAACCAAATAGGAACATAACTATAGACAACTGGTTTACATCTTGTGAATTAGCAGATAAGTTATGGTCAAAGCTTGATTATGGTTGGCACTATGTGAAAAAAAAAGTGACATTCCAACTCAATTTTTAGAAACTAAGTACTATCAAATACCATCATCTGCATTTGCATTTGATGAAAATAAAACTATTGTTTCATTTATCCCTAAGAAAAACTGCTGTGAATATTTCTTAGTACAATGCATTCACAATCCACTGTAGATGATGACATAGGAAAATCCAAAATCAACTTATTTCATAATCAAACCAAAAGGGGTGTGAACACTTTTGATCAATTATGCAATTCAAAAACAGTTGCCAGAAAGACACAGGTGGCCTTTAAGAATTTTTAATGGTATGCTAGATGCAGCTGAAATTGATTCCTTTGTTATTTACAATTGTAAAAATTTTGATAATTCAAATAAGCATAGAATATTTCTGAAATCTTTGTCATTTGCATTAGTGAAGGATGCAACACCTTGTATATTTACCACTAGGAAATTTAAAATATTACAGTAAAGGTTAAATAAGTTTTAGTTAATTCATATATAGAATATTGAAGCCAGGAAGAAATTATTTAAAATATAAAAAAAGTAAGTTAGCATTTCCAGATAGTGTGTTAATATTAATTGAATTAAGAAATTAATAATTATTTCATGTATTGAAGACCTGAATAAAAAAGAAAAACGAATGGGAAAAAATAGTTACAAGTAGGATTTTTCACATATGTGCAACTACCTGTTAACTAGAATTGATCAATTAGGTAAACAATAATCAAGGATAACTGACAGAAACACCTCTAGATAGGGAAAAAATAGATTGTAATAATAGTCAAGGGGCATGGAAAATAACAGTAAAATGAAGAAAGGCATTGAAAGAGGTACTAAAAACGTTAAGCTAAGTGCCACTTAGCAAAATTGTTGATATAACAAGAATCGGACGGTGGCAAAATGCTAGGAGTTATATCCAAAATAATGTGCCTGGAAGAATCTGGAAATTAAAGTGATAAAAAATTAAAATACGTGAGTTAGCAACATAAGTGTAGTGGCAAATTTTAGAGTGAGCTAGTGAAAACAAGATCTGCACAAGAAAATGCATGAACATGTTAGGATACATAGAATAAGGGGGCATATCAGTGAAGACACCCTTTGAAGTAGAGGTCCGTCACATGGAAGACGAAGCACATAAGCTTCAAGTAAAAAATACTAAACCATGTTAGGCATCAGTAATCAAACTTGTGAACACCAACAATGAATTGTAGAGGACGAGAAGCAGAGGCTGTTGACAAAGGTACCTGTAATGTATATCAAAGCTACTAGTATAAAGAACGAATTGTATAGGACGAGAAGCAGAGGCTGTTGACAAAGGTACCTGTAATGTATATCAAAGCTACTAGTATAAAGTGGCCATTTTATACAGGTTCTGAAACTGGACGCAAGTTAATGCTTCATTACCTTCCGTATATTAACTTTAGCTAGTAATAACTTTGAGGTTGCTTATTGCTAACACAAAATTCATTGAACGTTATAATTAGTGACATTATTTTTATTGCACAGAAGTAAATCAAAAATAAAGGATAGGAAGTAAAAATTAACTTTGGAGAAAATATTTAACTATTCTATTTTTCATGTGTATATCTAGGCTTAAGATTTACATTGTTCTGGACATATTAAATAAAGCTAACATACAGGGAACCTACATTAACGTTTTGAACATTGCAATATTTGGGTAATAGAGATTAACTATTTGAAGTTATTTGCATTTCAAACAACAGTAAGAAGTGTTGTAAATATACACATTGTATCTTCTCATACCACTGCTTATTATTTATGAAGGGTTTCAATAAATAACAATAAATGGGAATATAACTTTTTTTTTAAATTTAAATTACTAATCATAGTCAATTAGGTTTATTACTTCCAATAACATTACAACTGACAAATATAATATAGCAAAGTTACCTGAACCAAATAACTGATGTGGAATCCTGAGATTGAGTGCTCTCCACCCTGTTGGCACAACTGAGTTTAGACCGAGGTTACCTGTAAGTAAAGAAATTAGATCAAGTAGCAATCGTAAGCAAATTAATACGCACTTTTTTATACTTACCTGTATAAATTAAAAGCGTATTTAATATTAATGTGCACTCTTGGCAACGAACCTGCCCGAACTGCATACCAATTTTTAGCTGTGCGCACTCATCAAAATAAACATACTTCAAGGATCATATGAACACGAGATCTAAAAATTAATGGTTACCTAGAAACTTGTGATGTTCTATCTGGGAATTTCTTTGTGTAGAAGAGGAACTAGAAAATTCACCACAAAAGCATCAGAAAACAAGCAGGAGATGTGCAATTTATTCTAGGACATCATATTGTGTCACCTGCAACAAATGTCTGTGTGCTGAACATAGTTTACAGATTTGTGATGATTGCAAGCCTTAGCATGTTGACTAGCACCGACTGATATATTGGCTGCCACCTTTTCAACTGGTGTATAATAAGAGTACACAATTTTTTAATGGTACATGAGTAAGTTTTGCCACGTGCTTTAATTTCTATATATGCCACATGAGTTGCTAGAAGACATAAGAAATGTGTGAGTCATGTGTAGTTTTGTGTATAAGCCATTTTTACTAAATTGTTTTACACAGTGTTACACTGTAAATAAAAATGGAAGATGACAATAAACCTAGATAAGTATTTTATTAAAGTTTAAGTAGTTTTATTACAATTAACTTTTAAATTTAGATTTTTAATCCCAATGAACTTTTTTATATTTGATTCTAAGAGTATATGGTTTCTAAATATTAAATATAGTTGTATTTTTAACTGATATATAATGAAAAGGCATAGTACATACTTCAAAAATTGACAAAGTTTTGGGTTAGGCCACCATATCAGTCACCAGGTTTGTAAGAAAAAACAAGAAGAACATGTTCATTAGCATAGACTTTTATGCTTTAAGATTATATCCATTGAATTTCTTGTGCTGTGCGGTTTAAGTGTTAGATATATCTTTATCACATGCATAATTATTAATATTCTTGATATAATAGTTTAGATTATAGATAAACAAGTCTACAACTATGTTTTTAAATAAGAATTTGCCATCTTAGTGTTTTTTCAGGTTCAGTGGTGGTCTGAAAAGGAAATGTAGTAGTTTGAATGAAAAAAAGAAGAAATTAGAAAGAAAATGTGTTTTGTCCATAAAAGAGCTACAGTTGCATGCAAATACCTTAGATTGCTCAGATGTGAGTATGAGGGAGATGACAACTGGGTAAAGAATAAAGATTATTCTCCAAGTAGTGAAGAATGTAAAGATAAGGAGCCTCTTTCATTAAGTGTTAATGAATTATCTGAAAGTGTTTTCTCAGAATTTGGTGATGAAGGCATATGAAATGCAACAGATCAGGTAACAGAAAGTGATGATGGATGGAAAAACACAGAAGAAGATCCTGAAATACTTAATTTTACTCAAGTTAATGATACCTTTAGATATATTTCAGCTATTTTTTGATCAAGAAATAACAGACACAGTACTAAGAGAAACAGACAAGCTCAGGAAAAATTTGCCAAGTTACCTGTATACATATGAAGAAACACTCAAAAAAAGACATAACAAGAGAAGAAATTTCTTGGGCTTTTTTTACTAGAGTGAGTAATTAAATTCCAATGCTCTCTAAACAATGGAGTACTGATTCTCTGTTTTTTTAAAGGGAGAAATTGATTTATAAGTATCTTAAAAATGCTAAGATTTACAAATCATGCCACCGCTAACACTGAAGATCATTTACGTAAAGTGAGAAACATAGCCAATAGGTTCATAGAAAATACCAAAAACATATTTAATCCTGGACAGCAATTAGTGATTGATGAAGCTATATTATGGTGAGGAAAATTAGTTTTCTGGCATATATTTCCAATAAATAGGGCAAGTATGGCATTAAGTTGTATGAACTTGCAAACCATGATGAGTTTATTTTAAACATTATTGTTTAATGTGGTAAACGTATGATGGGTTACAAATGTAAACTTGCATACACAAGAAGTAGTTATGGAACTATTACAAGATTATTTGGATAAAGGTCATATTGTTTATATTGATAACTTTTACATAAGTGTCCCTCTGGCAGAAAATGGAATACGAAAAACTTGGGTTGTCAGAACTTTGTGGGAAAATTATAAAGGAAACCCCAACAATTTACTAATGATAAAGTTGAGAAAAGGAGAAGCTGTTTGGAAAAGAAAAGGAAATGACTGAATGGAAAGGCAAAAGAGATGTGAAAATGATAAGCATAATTCACAAATACTAAATGGTTGAGATAACTACAAAACAAAGCATCCAAAAGGAAAAATTGGAATGTGTATTAAATTACAATGCTCATCTGTTTAGAATTGATTATGCAAATTAACCATTTATTTTTAAAATTTTTGTGTAGAATATGTTTTTCTTTATAAACTTTGTTTTTATAAATATATAATGTTCTAATTAAATGCATATCTTTTTATTGTGACAGTTTTAACAGTCAGTGGGGGTATGGGATTAAAATTTATTTCGAATAGACCAGTGGCCGTTATTGCCCTCTTAGGTCATGTAAGTTCAGAGCATTTTTACATTTAATAACATTTAATGTTGTCTATATTAGATTTAAATTAAGCTGCTGGTTTTTTAATTATGCCTCCAGTCATGCATTAAGGTTCAGCCACACTTAAACAGTATTCAACATGTTAAACATATGAACTTTCCTCTGACATTTGTTTTATACTGTCACTACATCATATCATAACTATGTAAAATGATACATAAAATCATTATTGCAATTAATAAAATATTAGTTTGTTTTACTCTACAGTAAGGTTTCTTGTTACAAATTGTTAATAGTTTATTTTTAATGAGGAATTTGATATTTTGTGTACAAACATTTTAGCAACATATTTGACATTCGTTTTTCCTATTGTAATGTCTCAAAGCAGTTAAATGCATGTTTATTTTACAAAAATATCTACAGGGTTATGTACAATTTCATATTGTGAAATTTGTGGTACTAGAATTAATATAATATACCAAAGTTTAAATTAGATTTTCACTAAGAACTAGGATTTATAAATAATATAATTTTTTATTAAAATTTAAAAAATTGCACATTTAAGGTTCAAAGCAAGTGAAAATGATAAAAAAAAGTGACATCTGCAATGTTGTTTTGTTATGTTTGTTATATACACATCATTTAAATTTGAGGAAGGCAAGGGAAAACAAATGAAAAGTATTAATAGACAAGTTTGATCATCATTTTATTCAGAAACAAAATAATTCATTTGAAAGTTACAAATTTATCATGCTGAGGCAAGGCAATTTGTGACAGAAACAACTGAACAATTTGTAATTCAATTAAAAACACATGCAAATAAGTGTAAATTAAATGTATGATTATTTGTATACAACAAAATGAAACTTTAAGAAAAGTTATTGCAATATAATGCAATAGAATTGGGTGAAGCAGTACAATTTGCCCAACGATAGAGACGTTGAAGTAAATTAACAAATCAGTTATGATACAAGCAGCGTCATTTAGAGAAGAATTGGAAATAAAATAATATGAAAACTTCCAAATCCTGGATATAAATCATAATAACAAATTAGTTTTGAGAAGTCTGCAAAGAAAACATAGACTGCATATGGAAAACAAAATTTACAGAATTTTTACAAAACAATTATAAATTAAACAATATGTGTAAGAAGCAATAAAATTAACTAATATTAGCCAGGCAAACATTTAATATTTGCTGATGCACTATTATCAAGGGCACCAAAAGTAGAAACCAATGATAAATTATTTGATAAAGAAATCGAGGGACAAGTATGTTTAATTGAAAATTAAAGAAATACAAACAGAAGTAGAAAACAATTGGTAATTACAAAAATTAAGTAAGTTAGGCTAAATAAGAAAAAATTAAGTGAAAGATTCAAATTTTATATAATAAATTTAAAAATTTGGTGCGAGACAACACATGACTCTCTTATTTTATATATGTATTTTAAGTTACTGATATTACATATTTTCTCATACATATAAACTAAGGTTAATAATTGAATTTTTATGTTAGAACATAATAATTTATCAATTTAAAATTTAATATATATGTATTTTAGTAACGATAATTGCAATGGTCATGTATCCAAATTACTGAACACCCAAAACACTGCTTAACTCCAGTTTTTTCCGATTACTTGCTTTAATAAATTTTTTCCAGAGAAACCGAAGAGTTCACGTAAAATGTAAAAATTTATTAGAGAAAGTGCTTAGTTCATATAAAATGGAATTAAATAGCTAAGTAATATACTAAGTACAAAAAAATCATTAGAGCTGATTTGAAAAAAATTGTGAAAAATTAAAATTTGGGAAATATTTAAAAATGGCAAATAAAGTGGCACATCCAATTGTGAAAAATTAAAATTTGGGAAATAATTAAAAATGGCAAATAAAGTGGCATATCGAATCTTCTATTTTCACCAAATTTTTAATTTTGCATACAAGGGTAGTTATACCTCAAATGTAAATTTTCATTTAGCTAGGACTTTTAATTTCATAATTATTTTATTCAAAATTAAGGTAAAGGTACTTTCGGTTACTCGAATTACAAAAAAATTTATTTGAGAAACCACCTAGATTATATGAAAGATCATTCTAAGAAATATATTGTTTAAAAAAATTGTTAGAGCTGATTTTGTGAAAATTGTGGAAAACCAAAACTTGACAGGAGCAAAGTGGTACTTCTGTTATCAGATTTCAATCAAATTGTACCAGTTATGTATCCAGATAGCTACAAACTTAAATATAAAATTTTGTTTATCTACGACTTTTTGATTTTTGGATTCAGTGAACCCAGAAACGTGTATTTCCATTAAGTTTTCAACATCAAAAATTTTGGACGAAAACAATAGTTTCTCCTCTATGTATATTTCATATAAGGTAAGAAAAAGTAAAAGTGGTTTTAAAGTAAGCAAAGGTACTATCTATAAAAATCAAAGCAGCTATTTTTAAAATGTTCAGTTAAATTTTTTGTAACTAGTAATAAATAATGTCTAAAGTTAGCTGAAGAATCTATACAGGGTGTCTCAAAATTGACCCTGTGCATTTGAGACTTGGTTGAGGGAGCTAAAATAAATTGAAAATTAAGAGTGGAAAATTTTCTGACTGACCTTCATTATCGAGTTATTGGTAAAAATATATATAATAAGTTTTATCATACGGTTGCTCCAATAGTTGTGTAATATAAATTCATTATGTGGTTATGATGATGTTAAAAATGTATGAATCGTTCTGTCATATTGAGAAGTATCATTTCTTTTGGTTGTGTGTTTAAAATGGAATGATACTACTGTAATCGAGATTACATGGATATTTTAAAAGTATTAGGTGCGTATAATGACAAGCCCTTGCTGTGGCTAGGGCATATGTGGAAAGGTTTCTAAATCGTTGGCACCTTGATGCAAAAATCATAAGCTGGGTAGAGCAAAGATTACTGGAAACAGGTAATTTAAATACTCAAAAAAATCAGGCAGGGCATTAACCTATACTAACCATCAACCAGGAAGAGCAAATTCTTGAATTTGTCGAGGTGGAACTAAGTACAAGTCTTCGAATTATATTGCCCCAAGCTCATTTCCAAAAAGATACTATTCATAGATTATTAAAGATAAATGGTTTGTATCTATTTAGGCCCCAAAAAGTTCAAATTGTGCATGATAACAGGGTCAATTTTTGTATATGGTTGTTGCATAGTGTAAATAATGATTCACGTTTCATTGAAAATATTCTATGAAGTGATGAATCCACATTTACTGAGACGGGTATCATAAATACTCATAACCTGCATGAATGGAGGTATAAAAACCCTCACTAAATACGCAACAGATATTATCAAAGACAATGGTCAATAAACATTTGGGCTGGACTATTAAATAATTATGTAATTGGTCCATGTATTCTACCTAACTGACTTATTTCAGCCTTCAATTTTTAAATAAAAAATTACCAGTGCCATTGCTCAATGAAATTAATTAGCAGTTAGATTAAATTGTTGATTCCAACATGCTGGTGCACCGGCACATTATGGAATACAAGTGAAAAATTTCCTAAATGAAAATTTCTCTGAGAGGTAGATTGGAAGAGGTGGACCCATACCAAGGCCTCCTAGATCACCACATCTAAATCCCTTGGGTTTCTTTTTCTGGGGCTATATGAAAGAAAAAATTTACCAGAAACCTGTTGTGAATCCTGAAAATTAGCTCAGATTCACACTGCTGTAGTGTTAATAGACAAAAATATGCTACAGAATGTTCATACTTCCATGGTGAATCACGTGAATGTTTGTCTTGAAGTAGGAGGTAACCTATTTCAGCACATTTATGATAACAGACGTGGGAAATAATCTTGTTTTCATTTTCAATAAAGTTTAAATTATTGTTAAATTTTGTGTTTTTTACCAATAACTGAATAATGAAGGACAATTGGAAAATTTTCCACTATTAATTTTCGATTTATTTTAGCCCCCTGAACGAAATCCCAAATGCATGGGTATTAATTTTGAGACACCCTATATTTTGGATCTCAATGAAAAATAAAATCAAACAATTAAATGCTAAGTACAACATTTGTAATCAGTATGCAGTCTCAAATCGCTGAACCACGTAACATGCAGCTTGCACCAGTACTATATTAATTCAAGTACATGTTATAAACACAAATATTCTTCTCATTTAAATAAATAAATTATTGATGAAATTTGGATTGAGTACAATTTAGATCAAATTTACGGAGTAATTTACTCTCAAATTCATTATGTTTGATGATTTGTAGAAATTAGTTTGGAGGGACTCAGGATTGTTGATTGTAAGTGTATATATTTTTTTGTTTTCTGTAATTGTGAATGGTGGCGAGAAAGTGTGTTGTAAAAAGCGAGTGCAAATGATATTTCGTACCGCAGTATTCTTATTCTGCTTGTTTTATTATACAGACGTCCGTTTACACTAACAATGCAGACAAATCCTGAAATAGTATAAACGCACATCAATAAAATAAGCAAGGCCGACTTGCTCTTCATTTCTTTTGGTTTTTAATTAGGGGTGTTTTTTAAAATTTTGTAATTATAGCATGTTGAGAAAGTCAAATACATGGATGATGGGATTTAATCAATTAGTGGTATCGTCATTCATTGTTATTATTAATGAACATAGTGAAGAACAACTTGGTTGGTGAACTGAATTATTTAATATTAATATACTATTTATTGTATATAAATTTGTTAAAATTCTAAGCATGATATTTAGCTTACAGCTGATAACAGAGGGCTTGTGGAAACAGGTTTTAACATCTGACCTTGGAAGGTTATCACCAGCATGTTATTCAGCATTATTAATTAACACACAAAATAATGTATAAAGAACATCTCTTTATCCTGTTTCCTCCAATTATAGAAAGGAATATTTATTTAGTTATTATTACAAGTTCAGCAACTAATCAGAGTCTGACTTTGTTCTATTCTTCGTCATCACACTTAATTACCTAATGATATTTCCCATATCCAAAATACTCAAAAAATATTGACTTTCACAATTTTTCGAATTCTAAGTTGGGTTTTTCCAAATTAAGGGTGTGACTTTTATTCATTAACTTTATGGCTTGAAATTCTAACACAGTTCTCTTCATTAATTTGTAGCTACAAATTGTTTTATCTACTTATATTGGAGTAAATTCATTGTTATTTGTAGTGATAAATATTTAGGTGACATTACCAGCTAAATATTTTTAACTTGTTAGAATTGTTCGATTGCTTTGTTGATTTGATAAAGATATAAATTAAATTACAGCACCTCGCATCTTAAATTAGAATTTGATAACCTGTAAGTTTAATATCAATAACATATATTAATCCTTTTTAGCAACCATTAGAATATCATCAAATATCAAAAACGCTGTGAAATAAATTATAGGACTACCAGAAATGAAGTCACTTAAAAAGGCAGACCTAGAATTATATAGGCAAACTAAAACATTATATTAAAAAAAAAGCTGAGAAGGACCAGTTTATTTTAACAGTAAATTCTATTTGACGACAGAAAAGTAATGTGTATCTTTTGAAAGTAGGGTAGACTGGGGACAAAAGTAACAGGGCACAATAATAACACTCATAATATTTCTTAAAGTGTAACAGACAAATTACATTAATGCAACAGCATGCATTTGATAAATAATCACTTGCTGATCGTGGTGCTGAGTAGACATCAGTAAAAGACTAAATTGTTATTAAATGTTCAAAATAAAATTTTGTGTAAGTAGAATACTTTTAATAATTCAGATTTTATACAGTGAGCTTTATAACTTTAGACACTTAAATATCTAATCAATGAAGTGTTTAAGATCAAAGAGTTTTAGACAAAAGTTGTTTGGTGTAGAGGAACAAATAAAACAGCATCATTTATTTAACAATTAAGAGATATATTCAAGATTAACTTTTATTTTTTAAATTGATGCTCTACTTTTGTTTGTTACATTCTCTGGTCAAAAATAAACATCTTTTATGTAAAGTCTTTTTGTTAAGCAGTGCACTTTGCCAGATATGAGACTATTCTAGTTTGAAAAAGAAACTGTCATGGATTTTCCATAGACCAATAATGTATGTTCTGTCAGTTAATAGCTCCATGATTTGTAAATACAGCTTTATCAGAAAACAACACATTAAAGAAAAATGCTAAATTAATTTGCAACTGTTGCAAGGTCCATTAACAAAACCTCAAAATCATTGCCACGTAATGCCTGATGCAGTGATATGTGATATATAGGTATATAGATGAAATTCATGCTGATGTAATATTCTAACGATGCTGAGACATTCCTGACTCATGAGTAATTTGTCATGAACTAATCTGTGGATTATTGGTTATGAATTTGCAATGGGGTATTTTTGGAAATTAGGAAACTAATTACAATACAAACAAATTGCTTCATTGACATGGCATCTAGATTTGTAGTAAATAAAAATCATTTCAAGCTTTTCAGCAATGGTTAGTGTCCATACTGAATTTCAAAAATTAGTCTAGTTGCACACTGACATGCTAACAACTTTATAATAATCTTTATTAGCACATCCAAAGTTCAATATAAAAGCTGTAATGTTATCTGTGTAATAGGTTAATTTTACTGAGAAATTACTAATGGAAGGGATAACTGGTTTGTTACATAAACCTGTTGTCAAGGGATTAGAAAGTAGTCAAAGTTTATATGTAATATACATATTTTATTAGATAATAGCTGTTTTCACATAATAAATTGAAAAGTAAAATTAGGTAAACATTTTTGTTAAATCGAAAAACTTTTTATACAAATGTTCAAACCATTGAACAAATACTTTGTGTACTCCTGTTAGTATTAAAAAGTGAAGTAAAAGATATGAATATGGCATCATGTGTATAACTGATAGTAAATGCCAGGAACAATCAAAAGACATTCAAGAAACTAAATAACTATAAAACAATAAGAACATTCTAGAAATAACATCAATATATAAAGAATCAATTTAGATATAAAATAGAAATTAATTTTAGAGCTTTACTAAATCAGAACATATAGTATTGAAAACTTAATTAAAAGTAAGAAATGCAAAGAATAAATTAAACTTCTTTAAATGTAAAATATCAGAAATACGATGTTGTAAACAGTCAGAAATCTAATTAGAAATAAGTATGTATACTAAACAAACATTACGCCTATAATTAGATGCATAAGATAAAACCTTAAGGAAATATCATAAGAAGAAAACCATTTTTGTATAAATAATAAGTCAATAATTGTTATTGCAATGACCAGCAGTGGAATGCAAGATATTTGTGAAATCCAACTTTGAACATACAATTCTCATGTCAGGAATAAAATGTGTTCTAATCATGTCGAAATATTGGCATGTACCTCCTGGTATTTGTTAAAATAAACTAAATTATTGCAAGTATTGTAGGAAAAGTGCATTCCAATTACTACATGTGCATAAACTTTGATAAACCCATTATAATAACATTATCCATGAAATTGTATATAAGCCTGTAAATTTTGTAATAAAGACATTCAAGTTTTATAACTTGAGTAATATGAGCAATATGTAATATTTTGTAGTCTACAATAAGAGATAAATCTGACCGTACAGACTGACAGTTGGAGTGAAGAAACCAACTACCACCCTAAGGGGGTTCACAACTTTACAGCTGAACTAAACAACCAGAAAATCTAATGCAAACAAAAAAAGTAGAGTATTCATTTAAAAAATGAAAGTTAACGTTGAAGTGATCTTTAAAACGCCACTTAATTGTTCAATAAATGATGCAATGTTATTTATCCCTCTGCACCAAATAAATTTTCTCTAAAACATTTTGTTCTGAAATGTTTCACTTTTTAGATATTTTAATTTTCAAGATTAAAAGCTCACCCTATACATTAATTAATAAATATTATTTTTCAATCTGCTTTAGTGATTATTAACCTATATATAATTTGGTATTATAGATTATTGCATATGTTGAAGTACATAAAATATTTTAAATGGAAAAATCAGTTTGGGAACAGTTATAACATTACAATTATTCTTGGTTATATGTGAACACTAAATTTTGATATTATATTGACTATATTTCTTTTTATTTGATTTCAAATACTTCACATAAGAGAGAGGAGAGCTTAAAAAGGTGCAGAATGTCTTTCTATACATGAAAAAGCACATGATGAAGTAATTAACAATCATTTATGTCTGTACTGCTTCAAAAAATATGGCTTATGTCATGTATCTCTTATGAAATATGGAAGAAAAAAAACTTGAGTAGAAAACAAGATGGAGTAGAGACAACTGTAACAAATGGATATAAAAGTTGTAATAGAATATTCAACCTTGAAGAAGAATAGTCTGGTAGATTATATGGTACAAGTCATGAAAATTTAGTATGGATTTCCACCCAAATGAAATTTCAAAGTTGACGTGTGAATTGGTTATAAAGTATGAAATAAGGTCTACCCACTGGAATATAAAAGGTTCAGCTGAAAAGGATTAGTTCACCTCATTTATGAAAAGACATCAAGAATTATCAACAAAATCTGCTCAACCTACTAGCATTTCTAGAGCAATGAACTTTACTTCAAACATTAAACTATTCTACCATAATCTATGGATACTTTTAGATAAGGATCACATTGAGCCAAAAACATATATATTGTTGATGAGACAGGAGTGGCAATTGTCTAAGATTTAGTTGTGTATCCTTATGTAAACAACAAATAAGTTACTTAATGTTGAACCTTAAATTTCTAAATTTGGAAAAATTAACAAATATTGAAAATAAATAAGGAATAGAATTATATATCTCACCCATATTATTTAAAAATAAAGTATTAATTAAAAGGAACACATTTATTTTTATTAAGCACTACTAGTTTCACCGATTAGGTATCATCAGGTTAATATAGTCTGAATTTGTATAAAAATTAATTTGTTTAATTAATTTTTATACAAATTCAGACTATATTCACCTGATGATGCCTAATAGGCAAAACTAGTAGTGTTTAATAAAAATGAATGTGTTCCTTTTAATTAATATTTTATTTTTAAATAATTCTATTCCTTATTTGTTTTCCATATTTGTTAATTTTTCCAGATTTAGAAATTTAAGGTTCAACATTAAGCAATTTATTTGTTTTTTACATAAGGATACATAACTAAATCTTAACTAAATTAAGTCAATTGAACAATTTGTAAACAGTGCAGTAAGTAGAAAGGAGTAAATTGTTGGACAAGTAAAAATTCAGGAATTGAAATAGAATATATTCTAATTTTTCAGTCAAATGGACATGCTGTATTTGACTGCTCCATTTGAATAGGTATTTTTATTAGGCAAGTTCATAATGACATCGAAGTGGATTGAGAATACAACAATCACATTTGTGTCAGAGTATGTCAAATAGCAATGCTTCTGGAATATGTTAAATACTAAAACAAACATGCTCAGAGTATAGCTCTTTTAGTGATGAAAATATCGACGACTTTACCAAATTTTAACGAGAAGGAAATTGTATCAAAAAATAAAGAGTCTGAGGTCGACTTATTCCCAAGAACTGACGAAAATCAAAGCTTTGAATCATTCAGGCATTTGTTTATGAACTAAACACAAGGGAGACTGAAGATAACATGGTAGTTTGAAATATTTGTAGTTGTATAAAGAAGTTGCACATCTTTTTTAAAGGATGTCTAAATCAAATACACATTTGGGGAAAAAATAAAAAATACAACATCTAGAATGCACCCCTTATATCTTACTTTCTAATAGTGTTTCAAAAAATACTCTCAAATTACAGATGTTTTTATTTTTACAAACATTATGAATCGCAACTATTTTACCAGGATTTATTTAATGTATCATTCTTGTTTGTCAAGTTACTGAGCCTTCACCAAGGAAATAGTCAGCATACTGATCATGAATAGCCTGTGCTTCTTCATTTGAACAATTTTACGTATTCCTTTGTATCAAAACCAATCCTTCTGATGATGCCTTTTTCTAATTTCCAGGCAGTATATAGTCATTGTTTGTCAATATCTTCTAGGTCCATAGTTGGGGCATTTTCATTGTTTTTTTGAAATTCTAAGCCAATTATACAAAGCACTACATGCTTTTACAATTTTATACACTTTACATGAATTGTATGGTAACAGCCTTTCAAATATTCTAAACATAGCCACTAATATCCCAAATGCATTTATAACTTTGCATAGTGCTCATGAGAGGAAGTACCTAGTTAAAACTCATCAGGCACGTATTCAGCAGAAAAACGTGTCTGCCATCAGTAAATGATTTTCTGGTAAGATGTTATTCTCTAGAGCGATATTTAAAGCACTATTTTTGAAAACTCCTCCATCAGAAACTCAACCGTTACATCCCACATTGATGCCTTTGGAACAATAGTCATTATATATAACTGCTATTAGCACAATATTATTAGAATGTTCATAATTATAGTAGAAACTGCCTGCTTCAGGTGGTGTCTTAATTATGACATGTTTAGTATCTAAAGCACCACAACATCTGAGAAAATTCTATATTCTTTTAAATCCTAGTCCAATTATCTTCATTCTTCATGGTTACTAGATACCTACAAAAAAAAACAATTTATATAAAATCTCTTATATTCATTGTTATTTAAAATTGGATATCAATAACATCTTCATTTATTTTTAGTAATTTGATGCTGATGATGATGACGATCACTCTCATCAGTCTGACTCAACAGATTTCAAAATGAAGAGTCTTCAATTTCAATACAACACAACACATAATCAAGTATTGGCCAACGCAAAAGAAGACTGGATGGACTTGACAAGCTCATTGACAAAATTAGTGGTATGAGTAAACTTGTAAATGCAAAAGATACTGAGGACCATGAATTACATTTATTTAGGAAAAGTGTTGCCACAAAACCGAAGACTTTGCCATTTCTACTAGCATTTACAGTCCTAACATATGCAAAATTATTTGTCACAACTCCGCATTCAACAATTACACAATACTTGTCCCTCTAATGATTCTGTTCCAACCCCTATAATGACTTATATCTCAAGTCGATTGGCATATACCACCCCTTCATCAGTTACTTCCCATATCACTCTTGCAAGTGATTAAACTCCAATGGCTAATTACAATTCTAGCTCTAGCTCACAATATGTAGTAACTTCACCTTCATCCCCATTGTTTAGTTCATTTGTTCATTCAGAACACTTTATGATGTCACAAGATTCAATGACAGTGAACCATGCACTATCATCAAATGACATGTTGACATAAGCTATACTATCACTCAATGGATATTAAATCAAATATTATGAAAATAACTTCTATTTAAACTTTATATTACCCATATTTATACTGTTATACATAATAAGTTAAGGTCTTTCCTTACCTTTATACAATCCTTCAGCACTGTATGTATTACTTTGCACACTTCTGTAATCATCATGTAAATACTGGTACTTGATACTCTAAAAAAGTGACTAAGAACTGGGATAGTTGCTAGCAAATAGACCACAATGTGTAATTTTAATTTTTGTGATAGAGAAATTGACATGTATCTGACTTCTTTATTGCAAGCTGAACTTTGTCAAGTAAATAATTAAACGATTCTTCTGACAGAGCATTAAAGTATTTCCATTTACCTTCACCAGCAAGTTCTTTGAAAAGAACTGTACTTACACTGAACTTTTCTCTCCTGCTGATCTACTTGTGCTCCCAAAGTGCATATATTTCATTTACTTTTTCTATTATAATACTTACATATTTTTACAAGCGCTTGCTACCTGTTCATGTTGTGAGGTCAGCCAAAGTAACTACTGCAAGTGAACCTATCACTTACCAGCTTGTAAGTGCATCTGAACAGCACTTGCCCAAAAAGCAGTAACTTAAAATTTAGTTACCACTTAATTACTGTCCTTGTGTAAAGAAGTCTTAGTTGATTTTTTTTTATAAATCATATCAGATAATGTAACTGTGCCTAGGACTTTTACTGGCTACTGTATGTATTTTTAATAAAATATATAAATAAAATTATAATAAAACAAAATGACCAAGATATTTCAAAAACTAATTGAATGAATTAGTTAATCAAAAGCAGTTGAAACTATCAAATATTTACATGACTATGACACAAATCATATGCATCACAATAAGGCTTCACAAAGTGTGTGATGATCTTTCATTAATAGGCTCAATGTGTGTATATGAGATGATTTTTTGAACACCTACTTTAATGTTAGTTTTCTTTCCCATACTCTCCAAAAGAACTCACTTTTCATTTTATGGAAATTTTGATGTATAAAAGTACGTTAACTATTAAAATAAATAGGTTGTGGAAATTTGTATAAAATTAACACAATAAATGCAAATTATACACAAACAGACAAATTATGTTGAAGTATAGAATGAGCAGATTGTTAAATTTGTAGTTAAATAATAAATTAATTATTTTCCTCTTATAAATTATTTTCGTCTCATAATCAATGTAAATGATCTTTGCGATAATTTGTATGAACAGGTTATTCGATATTATAACGGTACGAAGATGGGGCTAAATTTTTCAAAATTTCAACTTTGATCAAAAATTTTTAGTAAGATTTTTTGTTATGTACCTACTCATGTTACTAATGTACTTTTAATGCTTGATCATATTCTTATGTTACATCTTGTATATATGTCCAAAAAGTTCTGTAATACTTAAAAGGGGTTGTTTATTACTGGAATATATTGGACTTATGGGTAAATAAAAATTGCTTATGGCATATGGTATGTCATATTATTACGTTAATTCTAACTGCATGGGACAACAGTTGTGCGACAAGCAGTCACTGCAGAAAACGTGAATCATGGCATAATGTTTAAGTCATGAAACTGTATTTTTATATGGAAATTAATTTTGGGCCTTGGACTTGTTTCCCGATGAAAAAGTTTTTAGAACGCTGAAATGTTGTATATTTTTTAGAAAAACAACCATATGACTATAACACTTTATTTCTATAAAAGTATAAGTAAACATTAAATATCTGGTGTGAGACCACACACAACTTTTTCTTACATATATAGATATGCAAATAATTTCCACAAATGAGTAAAATATTATTTACATTTATTTTGGGCATGATAATTGTAATGGTCAACTATCCAAGTTACTGGCCATGCAAAACACTGCTTAGTTTCAAAGATTTTTTCTGATAATTCATTTCAACACATTTTTTCAGAGAAACCAATACATTCACGTAAAATAGCATAAAGGACATAAAAACTGTAGCAAGTTTTGAAAAAATTGTTATAGCTGTTTTCAAGAAAATCGCAAAAAGCTTAAAAATTACAAGAATAAAGTAGCACTTCTGCTCATTTGATTGTAACTAAATTCTTGCCAACTCATGTACAGAAGATAGGGCACTTAAATATAAAATTTTATTTTTATATGATGTTTAGTTTTTGAGATGCTGTTCACAATTAATGCTTTAGGTACTTGCAGTTCCTTAATTTTTAAAAATTTATTAGAGAAACCACTTAGTTCAAATAAAAAATTGAATTAAGTAGCTAAGAAATATACGAAGTTTAAAAAAGTCGTTAGAGCCAATTTCAAGAAAATCGCAAAATAAACGAAAAAATTGGAAAATTGCTAAAAATGACAATAATAAAGTGGTACTTCTGTTTATTCAATTTTAGCCAAATTCTTAATTTTGCATACAAAGATAGTTATGATCTCAAATATAAATTTTCATTTAGCTAGGACTTTTAGTTTATAGTTATATTATTCAGAATTAACAGTAAAAGTACTTCCAGTTACTTGATTTACCGAAAATTTTCCGAGAAATTACCTAGATTATATAAAAGGGTATTAATTGGCTAAGAAATATAAGTTTTAAAAAAATCGTTAAGCTGATTTTGAGAAAATCGCGAAAAACTTAAATTGTCATTTTTTTTGGTTTTTCGTGATTTTCTCAAAAATTAAAGCGGCACTTCCGGTTATCCAATTTTAGTCAAATTATTGCAGTCGCGCGCTTAGATACAAACTTGAATATAACATTTTGTTTATCTATGATTTTTCGTTTTTAAGATATCCTTTTCACGCACCCACTCACGCACGCACACATACACACACCCTCACTCGCACACGCACAGTCACTTACTCACTCACGTACGCACGCACCCACCCACCCACTCGCCTATCCACCCACTCACTCACGCACACACACTCACTAACTCACTCACCCACCCTCACGCACTCACTCAATCACGCACGCGCGCGCACACACACACACATCAATTTCCAAAAACATGATTTTTGGACTCAGCGGACCCAAAAATATGTATTTCCACTAAAATACGAAATCAAAAATTTTGGATGAAAACAATACTTTCTCTTTTACCTATATTTGATATACAGTAAGAGAAAGTAAAAAAGCATGGAAAAATAATATCCCTATTAACAAATAAGGTTGTAAAACTAAAATGGTTTTAAATTGCCTTTTGAGCAACAACAAAAAATTTGTAACAAGATCTCGCATAAACCAAACAAGCACAAACATGTGAATTATTAAAACTAATATTTTCATTCATACAAAGTAACAAAACATTAAACTAACGAGTTATATTTCACAAAACCTAAATATTCTATCAAACTTTAGCTTCCTATTACTTTATTGTTGTCTGATGCCTGACAAAGAAACAGATAACACAAAAGTGGGTTTGCACACAGTGCACACTCAAGTGGACCTAACCAGCTTTGTTTTGGTAAAATACAATGCAACAAAATCTTTTAACTGTATGCTCCAATTCATGGATATCTGACTTTCTCATTGCTTTGTAAACGTTGCTCTTGCATTCAAAATTGATTTTAAAATGTCTTGTTTCAACTGAGGAATAGATATTTTACTTTGGGTGATGTTTTATAAAGAAAATGAGCATTCACAGATACAGTTCTCAGTAGCATTTCAATCGCTAGCTTGCAATACCATTTGACTTCCTGCTGTAAAGCATGGTTGTGAGATTTTCTTTGACCTAAAAGGTCTATGTGTGCCTTATAGTTATTATAGTCAATTATCACTTGTGGCTTTTCTTTTTCTATTCCATTTCTGGATCGTCTGTTTTAAGCAACATCAAGATGAATAATACTGAGAATCATGACTTCACATTTATCCTTCAATTTTGTTATTATTATTCCAGACTCGCATATTCTTGCTATTCTCTCATCTTTCTGCAGTTTCCTATCTTTCACTTCCTTGGTATTAAATTTTCTTCGTTTTCTCAATGTACAAACAAGGTGTGTCTGGCATTTCAAAAGGTCATTAGCAAGATTGACACTTGTATAATATTTATCAATACACAAATTCTTCCTTTATCCAAAAGAGAATCCATCAAAGTAAGAACAATTTTTGAAGACACAGACAGGGTCTCATTGTTTTCAATTTTACCACAACAAACACTGAAATTATACGTATAGCCGTTTAAAACTAAGGCTACTGCGAAAAGGCTTTCATCTATGCATACATTTTTCCTGACATAATAACTTCCTGAAACTTGGCTTTAAGCAAATCAAATAATAGTGAAACTGTTTCCATTCTATCAACTGTTTGATCAGCTGATTTATTATCACTATTATCAATGAAGAAGTATCTCACACCGATTTCTGGACAAATCTTTTCATGTTTAGGATAATTAACTATGTTGTCAATTATAAGGTTATGACTGGTGTATTGATATTAATAATTTTTCGGAAAAATCCAGTCTATATAATATGTTGTAAATGCTTTTTACTTTCTCTTACTTATATGAAATATAGTATACAGAAAGTATTGTTTTCGTCCAAAATTTTCGATGTCAAAATTTTAGCAGAAATACATGTTTTCAGGTGCCCTGAGTACGAAAATCATGTTTTTGAAAGTTAGTCTGTGTGTATGTAGTAACCGGAATAGTACTCTTACCATTAATTGTGAATAAAATAACTGTGAAATTAAAAGTTGTAGATATATGAAAATTTTTATTTGAGATCCAAACTACTTTCCATGTTAAATCAAGAATTTGATTAAAATCGAATAACCGGAAGTACAACTTTATTTCTCTTATTACTTTCTCTTACGTATATGAAATATAGTATAGAGAAAGTCATGTTTTCGGTCAAAATTTTCGATGTCCAGTTTTTAGCGGAAATAGACGTTTTCAGG
>JAHWXV010562496.1:0-10356 GCA_024586415.1 Phrixothrix hirtus | reverse complement strand
TCCTATGATTCCTACTGGTAGCAGGGGCAGTTCGGGGGCAGGTTGTCTCGCGCGTTAACGTCCCTTGACACCATTGCACAGCTCAGTTCTGCCCGTACGTTTGTTTAACGTGATACGCTATTATTGTGGCCTAGTGGCAATATGTAGAGTGGGTATCACGCGCGTTACGTCCCTTGGTTCATTGCACAACTCACCATTGCTAGGGTGCTGCTACCAGGGACACCGTCTGTGTGCCATCCCGAGTGTCCATTGGACAAGGAACTTGTGACGGAGTAGTACCTCGCGCATTTCTCTCTTGGTACTCTGCAGACTTCGAAGCTAGTTCCGGGTTTGTAGTATCTGGAGGGATACCTCGCGCGATTCTCCCTTGGTACCATTGCACGGCTCAGTGCTAGACCCCCGAAAGTAGTGAAGCGGGTACTTCATGTGATAACGTGCTTTAGTACCCATTGCACAAGCTCGCTATTGACGGATAGCTCGCGTGTATCCGCCTTTAAACAGTGCTCAAGTAAATGTATAATAAAAAGAAAGTTTAGACTAATTATTAAATGTATCAAGTTTCAGCTTCTCTTTATGGTCTCACATTTAGACCGGGACTAATAGTCAAGAATTAATCCCAGATTGGAGATTAAAACTCGGATTCGCTCAAAGTGTAACCTATGGTCGGAGTAATCCGAGATTGAACGAGTATTAATCCTCCGGAAAATAGTCCTGATTCTACATAGGATCAATCCCGGATTGATCGTTTATTCATTTGAATATTCTGTTATTTTAGTCAATTAACCAGCATTATATTGATATATTTATGTTATTCTATTAATCTGTCAGTCTATGCATCTAACATCAATTTTATAACCTTAAATTGTATACATTCGTAGTAGTTGGAGATTTGTTTCTATATAAAACGTAAAATGGATTATGCAGCATTGCATATAGAGATATTTGTTTTGATTACATCATCGTCTGTGCTGATTAAATAATCAATAGATAATATGAAAAATTAGTTATTAGACGAACGATTTAAATATAGTACACTTTTATAAATGAATCTTTAAAGAAATGTCATAAACATAAGAATGAATTACAATAAAATAACTTCAACTGAAAGTAATGGCGCAAAATTGTACATATATTTCAGGCCTGCCAACTTATAAATGCCGAATTTTACTAGAATATTAGCAAATCTAAGATTAAAAACAAAAATTCGCCGATTTTACCCGAATCTCCGACTATTTGTTAGACAAACTGACTGGATCATCTCCTCTGCATTATGTGACTGGCCCTCATAAATACGAATAAGTAATTAGAACATTCTAACATTTTATCAAGGCTAATTATAAAAAAAATTAAGGTAGATAATTATTTATATTATATTTTAAATAAAACAACAACGACACGCCCCCCCCCCACTCCGTATCCCTCTTTTTCATCTTTCTTCCCTCACATTAGTAAGAAATAATTTAAATCATTATTTAAAATATAAAAAATACATTATTAACAAGCTATACAATGTATTATTATATTAAGTGAAATTAAGTTGGAAAATAGATTGATTTCTGATACAATCATTTCTACGTCTAATTTCAGGTGGGCGTTCAAAATTATATTATTATTTACAAAGAAGCATTTTACTAATTTGTAAACTTGCAAGAAGTTTAACCACGCCAAGTACGCAGAATTGTGTTGAATATAAATAAATTCTTTTACTAGAAACGTTTCTGGAAGTTGGAGTTTATCATCAAATAATAATGAATTACAGTTAAACAATTAATCGAAGGGTTGAAGCAACATAATTATAATTATACGTTTTCAGCAGTCAGTCTCAAATTAATTAAATTAAAATGTCATCGTATGAAAGGATAAAGAATTCGACATTTTATAAGCACTTGATTTGAACTCAAGGAGAAACTGCTTGAGGACTCTTATCTTTGTAACTTTTATTTGGTAATGTGCAACACTTTTGTTTTATTTCTTTAATCCTAATAATTCTATTTCGAACTGTTACTTTTGGTATTTTTGTTACAGCCAGACATCAACGTCGACAAATTGATGAATTTGGAGGAAGGATGTGATATTTCAAGGAATTACGATTAAGGGTCATATTAAGATAAATGATCTTTAGTAAGAATGCTTTCTTATGTAATTAGCAAGCTAAAAGTTTAATATATTAATCCTCACTATGAATATTTCAATTGGTTGTAAAAGAAACTTAATTAAATTTGTTATTTGATACAAATTCTAGAACATATAATAAATTTGTAGGATTCGCATTATGCGTTCTATTCAAACTGTAACGAATCTGCGAAAAGCCTTAAAGGGCTTCTAACCGAGGAAGGAGAGGTCTTACGAGAAGGTTTGCCATTCTTTAGAGTGAATTATACTTCAGAGTCGTTACAACGTTCACATTAATTACCGTTTGAAAATTACCTTCAGATAATTCATTTTTAAAGTAGAGTCAAGAAGTTCCCTTCAAAATTGCATTTTTTATGATACAAGTAAATATTCGTTGTTGAGTTGCATATTAAATAGTTTTATAACAGATTATTAAAACTTATTTGTTTTCTTTAAACTAGAATTACTTTTAAATATTAATCTCGTATTCTTAGTTATTTAAATTTTTGAGCTATTTTTTACTAATTATTTAAGCACGCTAATTTATAAAGACTCGCTTTTGACACAGAAAATGTACGTACTTACGTATATAATGACCTACTTTGAGTCCGATTGTAAAAAAATATCGAAGGGAATATAAATCGAGCTATATGGGGTAATTTACATTTAAACTTAAATTAGATTAAACTAAAAGGTTTTGAGAAAGCTTTCTCGCTTTCTAAGATACCGTGAATAAATTGTCATGATGATTGTTAATATAGCTAGACGTACGATAGATAAGAATTCGGAATAAACTATTTTTAATGAATGCGAATGTATAATAAAAGCAATATTGTATGTTGCAGTCGCCTGTATGTATGGTGTCGCATTGATAACGCAAATTAACCGCGATGTATTTAGAATTAAAAATATAAAGTTCGCTTCACTTAAGAGGTTGGCATATACGTTATTCTCTAGAAAACAAATTTTAGAAATTGTTAATTTTGAAATTGTGTGGCACGGTAGATAGTTGGCTAACAGAAATATATTAGACGCCTTTTAACAGCACTTAGGTATAAAACCTATCGAATACAGCAGGCATCGTAACTAAAAAATGTCTTGTACAGATTATGTGGGTGAATTTTAATTTTGAATATTTGTATTTGTGTTGATTTATCTTTATTTAATAATGATTTGTTTGGTTTTATGCAATCCCATTTATTTTTTTGATTTACTCATATTTATAAAACCGTATTATTTAAGTGTATTTATAAATAGAACTCAATTCGATTAAACCTACCTTGTACGCACACATTTTTAATCAGACACAATTTACTTTCAATTCGATTGTATGCAATATCTGTTCTGAATTGTACGCCATCTGCGTGCAATCGCTGGAAGTTAAGTGGAATTGCGTCTAACGTAACTAGGTGTTGCTGCATTGATTTTATTGTGTACAAAGCCCTTTTGTCCAACGCAGCATTCTATACAACCTAGTTGCTTATGAATTAAATTCGATTTATACTTTATAGATATAAAAATCGAAGCTTTCCGACAAACGGCGCGAATTTTGAAAAATTTTACACACGTGAAAAGCTATAAAACTGCCATTAAAGGCAGAAATAAATAAACAGTTGCAGGACATCTCATCACAAAATGTTGTATAACCTAACAAGGTAAACATATAAAAGCTTGTACTTTGATTCAATGTGTTGCAGCCACTCGTACACCATTGATTTCGCCTTTTGGAGCTCATCAGTACGAGGTTGCTGGGCACGTTGAGTAAATATACAAGTTTCTGAAATCTGAAGCGACTAAACAAACATCGAATGGCCATCTTCGTATGCGTATCATTGAGAAAGACATATCTGGTGCTGAGAGTTTGAAAAAGACAGTGTTAAGGCTACTTAACACATAAAAGCCAACTGGACAAAAATACGATGTTGGAAATGTGGACAACGGCGACGTGTTCTGAGAAATTACCCAGATTCAAGAAGCATTCCCGCCGATAACATAAACCATCAGGAAAACCGTGTCGGAAGAAACCATCAACATGCTCAAACTATAACAAGACGGCTCCGCCCAGAAAATTGGAGTCAAAAATTGAAGAACTTCTTATCAACCGTAGTACTGTAATCAAAGATGACTGGAAACCGGATAATCTCAAACAAGCGACTCACATCTGAAATCGTTATTAAAATGAAACAATGAGGGTTAAAGACTACGTTTGAAGCAAATTATTCTATTTAGTTCCGTTATTAAAGCATATTTCAATGGTATTCCTTGCAGTTTCAAGATGGTCTTTTGAAAATGATGATGGAAGTCAAAGACAAATGTAGTTGGTGGTTTCGAAAAACAGAGTAGCGAATATTTTGCGACAACTGCACGTGGTCCACCAGGAAGGCATATGAGAATAAGGAAAATTCTGGAGAAAGTCCATGAACGATTTTATTCGATAAACTGCAGGACTGATGTTAAGGAGTCGTGCCGCAAATGTGTAATATGCGCTTTTGAGAACGGTCCCGTAGGGAGGCGGAAGGCACCGATGCCAATATAGCAATTGCTATAGCTGGTCCATTTCCGGAAACAGAAATGAGAAATAAATACGTCCTAGTTGTGATGGACCGTTTTAGTAAATGAACGCTCTACCGAATCAAGAGTCAGTTACAGTGGCCGAGACCTTGGTGAAAGAATTGTTTAGTCGTTTCAGAATTCCCTTAGAATTACATTCAGACCTAGGAAGAATTTTGAGTCAGCCTTATTACAAAGTCCGCCAGCTGCTGAATATACACAAGACCAGTATAAGTGCTCTTCATCCACAATTAGATGCAAAGGTAGAACGGATACAACGAACGATGAGAAAATATGTCACAAGTTGTCTCAGGGCATCTGTTTTTGATGGCACATCGGTCAGTTGTAAACGAGACGACAGGAAAGACCCCAGCTAGAACGTTGTTAGGGTGTGAAATTAAGCTATCCTATAATTTGAAGTTTGGTAGCAAGCCTGGAGAGAAGGAGGTTGCTGGAAATGAATACGTCGAAAGTTTTCGAAACTAACTAATTTCAATTCATGAGAAAGTTCGTAACAAGATCCAGATTACCAGTGATCGAATGAAATTCTACTATGATGTAAGTTCTAAAGCGGGAGGATTTCGACATATTAATCTGGTTTGGTTTTACCAGCCTCGGCGACGACGAGGTTTATCTAGCAAATTGCAAAGATTCTGGTAAGGTCCGTATAAAGTTCGATATAATATATCGAATAATGAAATCGCCGAGAGGAAAACCTAAGGTGGTTCGCATGAATTGGCCCCGTATACCGAGAGGAATGCAAAACCAGAACAAGTAGAACGTGAACACAGTGCGAACCACATTGACGAAAATGTAAGTCAATCTATGCTGGAGCGAAACGTTTACTACTCTGTGACGAAAACCTTGACCAGTCAAAAGACTTCTGGAAGGCATTATGGGACCTAAGAAAACAAATTTGTGTCGGTGCTGGTAGAAAATTACCCGTGCCAAAGTTCGGTTGCGGTCTAGACCAACTTAATTGGTGCGTAGTACGTAACATGTCAGATGTAGTGTTTCTAGATACTGGTATCGAGATCCCGATGTGTAGTTGGAATTCAAGAGGAACTCTACCAACGACGAAATTTGTGGACTGCTACTTCTTCAGGAAATGGGGCTGCAAGTATGTAGATTCCGGCATTTGCAAATAAAGAAAGAACCATCGCGAGAGCAAAGTCTAAGATCGCTGTTACGGAACATAACAGTCTAAGGAGTACTGGATGCTTCTGCACGATGATGAAAGTAAACCGTTTTATGGAAGTATCCATAAATTTAATTAAAAGTGAACGTCACATATATGTTGTTACAACTGCCTGTTGGGTACACACGTAAACATAGTATTGACACAAAATAAAATAAGGATTTAAGTCCATAGTGCTATCAATAATGTTTCTAATGAAACAAGACAGTTTGAGACAGAGTAGAAAGAGCTGCCTCCTACTTAAATGTACATGGTTTTTGGATATGTAGGTACCACAGATATAGGAATCATCAGCTTACGGATGCTTCGTATCACAGAACTACGCAAACCATCTACTAATCAACAGAGGTTTCACCCGGCTGATTTAGGCTTAGTCGAGAATTCAATCCAAGCCTAACATATTAGAATGCAAACGTTTTAACAACTAAATAAAACTTACAAACAACAATTTTCAAAACATGCACGAAAATAAATTCTGTAATTAATTGTGAGAAGTTGGATGAAGATCAAATAGTATCCCCGTAAATTGACAATATAAAATTAATCGAATTTGTTTTAGAAACCCATAAAGCAGTACGCATTATGAGATGCCTTTTATTATTGGGAGGAAATTGAATATTTATAAATTTGAAACGTCGGTCCTTTCTAACCACCCGTTATATGACTGTTTAGCTAATATTTTAAACATCTCATTGCAAAAATATGGTTCTAATATTTTACGTAATATACATAATGAATTAGTTTAAATCTTTCATTTAGAAATGAAAATTTTGTCGCATTTCATTAAAACTTATTTAATTATAGCTATCTAAACTAATTTCTGCAAACATCCGCTTAAAACCGTTGCGCTGTGGTCACGTATGTATATTTCTATGCGAACTTATGTTAGAGTAGTATAAAGACTATTAATGTATTAAAATCTGGTCACTTTTATTTAAATTATCAAATCGAAATATCTTGCTCCCTATTTTTAACCAAGATTCACAACGTGCTAAAAATACAGCGGATAATCTTTTAATTGTTAAAGGAAACTACCCTCTTAACCAAATGTATTCAGATACAATTAATTGTGTTGTCGCTTTGATTTTCTTGGCCGTACAGAGCGTGTTTCCTGCCTGAAATTAGGACCCGTTAGTGACATTCGAGGCATCTGAATTTGAAAAGGGTTTATTCGGTCTTTACATTTGCTTCCTGCATTGGGTTATATTTTCAGTTGTTCTAAATGCGAGGAAACTAATGTACCACTCTTTCGGGATCCAAGGTTGTTTTTAATTAAAGACCAACTACCGTACCTAAATCAGTTGAATATGTTACTTTATGATCTACGATCAATTATTTTCAAAATATACATTTTCCTTACTAATTTTATTCATGGACACGTGTTTTATTTAAATGTAATCGTTACTTGTTTTCTTTTGTACACTGTTTGTTAAATTATTTCTTTTACTTGACTACGTTATGTAGGCGCGATAAAATAATTTGGACAATTTCAAATTGAAAAATCATTAGGCATTTACAATAATTAAACCCCTCCACACCGCTCCGGTTTCCTTCTCCATCTTCCATTAATGATTATTATGATATAATCGAGATAAAGTGGAGAGGTTTAGTTATCGTAATTTATTAACTGAATATGCGCAACGAGACAAAATAAGTACATATAAAAACATACATCATGGTTATGTTTTGAAACGAGATGACTACCACTGTACTGCAAATAAATTTCTCTACATGCAAAACAGGGAAAATCTGGGAGTCAGGGAAATTCGTATTTCTTTTTAATTAATTAGAGAATTTTAAACAAGATGCTTAAGAGAAAGAGTATTCCTATTTTTAATTTATAAACATTTTCCTACTTTTTATCACCACCCCAAATAAAATTTTGCATAATAAGAAACCCTAAGATGGATCCTTTTATTTCGCAAGCGCTAATGGCGATACTTTTTCGGGTGCGTGCGAGAAATTAACACGTTAGATGTAGCCCTGGTATAAAGCTTACAGCTCCTGTTTTATTATCCTTATTTACTCAACATGCTTTCAATAACTCACGCACTGACAAAAATTAGAGGCTGAATATGGAATATTTGTGAATAAAAATCCTCTTTTTAGATATGGAAAAATGTATTTTGTTAATTTTGCGATCGCCTTGTTAGAATATTTATAAGTTGCATAGCACCTCCAGTGAAATTTGCTTTATTGTAGCTAGCATAAATTCCCTCAAATTCTCCAAGGAGTGAGACCATGTCGTGTCGATTCTTTGCTTTAAGTATCCCCATCAAAGAAGTCGCAAGCAGATAAGTCTAACGGGCGTGAAGGCCGTGTAATGTTGCCGTGACGAGACATGAGCCTTTCTAGAAACGTAACACGTTTGTGAGCTGTTGGAATCATAACTGCCACTTACGAAGATGGCGCCCGAGAATTTCTGGAAGCGGAAAGTTTTAGAGCATTGTCACATATCTATGTGGCGTAGCATTGGTCAAGCAACTAGCGCCACAGCAGACTGTAACTTCGGGGCTCTGTAGAGGCGATTTGTGCATCAACTGTGGGTTTTGAGTTGTCCAGCACCAGCAATTGTGCTTATTATGAGCTCTACCGAGGTGAAAATATTGGAAACGATAAACTCATCAAAAAATATGGTTAATCGCGAATCATTTTCAGCAACCTTCCTCAAAACGGTGTGCGTTGATTTAAATCTTGAGAACATAACTCGTTACAATTAGGATTTCAAAAGGATGAACATGCAAGGGTTAAATTTGTGTCACTCTTATGTACGATATTTCTAACACAATGATCAGAAATCAGAATGTTGAGACTGCTTTGTGAATCCTCCCCATATTTTCAGGGGTTTGCATGGTTTATAAACGGCTTGTTCTTCAACTAATTTGAAATGGCTTGCTTTGTTGGCATTCCGCCAATTTTCCTCAACTCACGATGTGTTGTTTTTGAACAAATATTCCACTGTGAATGCACGATGTTTGTTTAACCAGCACTCCTTGCATAAAGCGCTTCATAAAATACATCATGAATTAGCTCGCTATCTATTACTATATTTACTTTGTTCGTAAATGTAACTAGCTTAAAAACTTATTAGTTTTATAAGCCTAACTATAAATAGTTGATTTTATGTACAAACCGATTGTTAAAAGTCCTAAGTATTTTTAGTTTAGCTTATCCTAATTATCCGCTTTTAAATATTTGAGTATATTTAATGTATTTAAAACAAGCTCACCTTGATCTTTTCATCATGTTAGTGCCTGCCAGGGGTTTTATCTATTGCGGAGTGTTGAGTTGAACCGACCTAAGCATGCAGATGTGTAGAAACTTTGTGTTTGAGTCTAGGTATGGTTTCATTAATTACCATTGTAAAACACAGCGATCCTTTGATTTGGGCACAATTTCGATTTTTTCGATTAGATTTGGCACTTAAGCCAGAAGATTAAATTACAAATTTTTAATGCTTCGGCAACCACGTTCGAAACTTTGTGATAGATTTTGTTTTTCTTTTGCTGATATAATTTAGGCGTCAAAAATTGCCAATTATCTTGGGATTAAATTTGGACGTTAGAAGTTTTTGAATGACAAATTTCAAGTTTTAAATTAACGAAGTCGATGCCTTCGTTTTGAAAGTTTAATGATCGCACAGATACCACAGTTTTATTTTCATACGCGAGTACAAACTTCCATAAACATTGGTTGGAAATGTAACGCCTTCGATATGCTTTATAATCAGCTTCTGTCTAGAAGATGAGTTGGATGTTACAGATTGTTTTACGTTTCAAATCTTTTGAAATTACTGCATGATGTATTGTACACAAGGGGCGAGGTTTTAACTTCTCTACTACAAGTTGGCAAAGGATTTATATTATTACGTGTTGAATACAAAATTTCATAAACATTTAAATGTAAGTGTAACATCAACAATATCACGTACAATAAGCTTCTGTCCAGGGCTTAGATGTCACATATTGGAGGACGACTTGAGGAATATTGGTCCAACGCTACATTTACTGTTGGGGTAAGTACCGCTGATACCCTATCCCTTGCATCTTTCAATAAATGATACTAAATCGTACGAAACACTCTGTATAATTGCGGAAAAATTCAAAGCTACCAGAAGATATATTTTATGAAATTCGCATTTTTCGTTACATTTCTATAAATTGCTTTTTAGCACACATATACAACCGCGCTCGCCCACACACGCATACTCAAGCGCATACACATACACACACACACGCACGCACACACATACACACACACACACACACGCGCGCACACACGTACACACGCACACACGCATACAGGCACACACAGACACACGCACACACGTACACACGCATACACTCACACACACACGCTCACACACTCACACACCCACACACGCACGCTCACACACTCGTACCCTCACACACTCATACACTCATACACTCACACACTCACACACCCACACACGCACACACGCACACTCACACACTCACACACCCACACACGCACGC
>JAHWXV010562473.1:0-12032 GCA_024586415.1 Phrixothrix hirtus | reverse complement strand
AAAGGATGTTTTTAACGATTTCTAATTTGAATTGAATTCTTAATTAAAATACTATAAGTAGGTAATATAATTCGTAAAGCATATTGATGTTTCTTAATTTGCATAGCGTGAATAACTCAAAAAATAACCAGCGAGATCTTTCATGTTATAGCAATAAGGTGATACATGTTGCCCTTGCAGCATGTATACTGATGGTGCAGAAAGTTCAAAAGCGACCTAACGACCGGGACAAGCTTATCAAGTAATAATGTATGAAGGCACTGCGTTAGTGGAAGAGCTTGTAAACGAAACAGGCGTATAGCTCTGAACGCAATAGCCACAGTTTAGGAGATTAGAATTACAATATTTTCAATTATGTGCTGCAATTCAATAAAGTGTCTGTAACATGGATGCCACGGCAGTTTACCTCTAAATTGAAATAATCTCACGTCGATGTCGGTAAAGAAGCTTTGCGTCGTTTCCTCGTTGAAGGTAATACATTTCTGGAAACACTTGTTACAAGCGATGAAACTTGAGTACACTATTACCTACCAGAAATGAAAAGATCGCGCATGGAATGTTGCAATAGCTCATGACCAATGCAAAAGGAATTCCGCTCTCAACAATCAGCTGGCGTACTCATGTTCACTGTCTCATGGAAAACAAAAAGAATAATTTTGGAACGGCACATGGAAAAGGGAGTGGCCGTAACGATTACTTTTTCAATTCTGCGTGTAATCAGGAGTAAACGACAAGAACATCTTACTTCAAGTGTATTGCTGCAGTATGCCAACGTCGAACTGCATGCAGCCCGTTGAGCAGTTTATAATATCCAGGATAACAAATTTGAGTATCTCACACATGCACCTTATTCACCAGCCTCCGCCTCTGGTGACTTTCATGTGTTCGAATAGCTCATAGAAGCGCTGGAGAGTAAGCTTTTCAGAAGTGACAAAGAAGTTAAAATCGTGATACACGAGTGGCTATAGTCACCACAGAAGACTTCTTTAAACTTTATATCTATGCACTTCCGAGGCTATGAAATATTTGCATTTAACCTCATGGAGACTACATCGAAAAATGATTTTTATGATTTTTTTTCAATTGTTACAATATAAAATTTAGATCATTTTTATGGTGATCATTTAATACATCCTTGTACTTACCGAAGAAGTTAAAATCGTGGTACACGAGTCGATATAGTGACCACCACAAGACTTCTTTAAACTTGATATCTATGCACTTCCGAGGCGATAAAATATTTGCATTTAACGTCATGGAGACTACATCGAAAAACGATATGAATGATTTTTTCTCAATTGTTACAATATAAAATTTAGATCATTTTTATGTTGATCATTTAATACATCCTTGTACTTGCCGCGTTTCGTAATATCAATTTTGAAAAAATCATCGTCTACATTTGATGACATTTTTCTACTACCTTTTAACTACTCTGTTATGAATTTAAACATTAACGAAATTCTACGTAGACCGCATACGGTATATATCTTTAATCTTCCTGACGTCATCCTATGAACTTCTAAACGACCGTTTATAGCACCTCCTGATAATGTTTGAAATTGCGTTCAACAGTTTTGCTTTGGTACACCAAGAATAGGAAATTTACTTCTTAAATATTTCTTTTATGGTTGATAATGTCCACACATTGACGCATCTGTTTACATTCCTTGGGTGATAACTAGAATTTTACTTTACTGAACTAGTTATCAATTGTGTACGGGGATAGTTCAATAGGTCCGGCAAAAATAAAATCAATATCATTATTTTATAACACATTCTTCCAGATGGCGTCATATCAAATTCAAAAACATCTGGTGTTTAGTATGCCTTTAACAACCATTTAAAGTAAACAACTTGTATTAGTTTCGCTGGAAGTGATTTTCGTGTTCTCCTTAATCATTATTTTCTGCGTGAAAAAACATTAACAGAAACAAAAAAAAGCAGCTTGACAAAAATTGTTTGGAGTCTGCTACATCAAATAGACTACTTCACATGTGGCTTAATAATTTTCTTTGTGGTCGTACGAGCGTTCGCGATGACGATCGGTCTGGCAGGCCAAAATATGCCCGTATACTAGAAACGATGAAAAAAGATACGTGAGATTATGAAAACTTTAAACTTGTTGACCGGTACAATAGCTTTTGTTCTAGGTGATGACTTAGATATGCAAAAACTTTCTGCAAGATGGGTGTTACCTTTGTTAACAGTGGATCAAAGCTATAATTTTCAACAACTTCAAAGTATTGTTTAAACTGTTTAAGCATAAGACGTAATTTTTGAATTGATTTATTAATGTTGATCATACTTGAATCCACCACCAGACTCTATAAAATAAGAATCAATCGAGACAATGTCTATAAACTGGTTTAAGTGCACAGAAGGAGGCAAAAGTGATGCCATCGGCTAGCAAAGCCATGGTAACCATTTTTTAGGACGCTTGTGCAATACTTTTAATTAACTACCTTCAAAGAGGCAGAACAATAACATGAGAGTATTATTGATAGAAAATCAATGAAAATCCTCTATAGTTGGCAAACAAAAGGCTTTGTTTCAGCGCGATAGTGCACCTTCACTATTTCCAGTTGCTGCAATTGCAAGAATATATGAATTTCATTTCGAAATGGTTTTACATGACTACATTCACTCGGTTTGCCTCCTTCAACTATTTTTGATTTCCAAACTTGAAAATTTGGATTTCTGGTAAGAAGTTTTCATTGAATAAAGAAGTAATCGCCAAAGTGGGCGCGCACTTTGCAGACTTTGATAGCTTTTATTTTACTGAAGACGTTAAATGTGTTGAATACCGTTGAAATAACTGTATTGAGCTGCTAGGGGACCATCTTGAAAATTAAAATGTTTTTACACAAAATACAAAAAATCGAAATCAAAATTAATACAGCAATAATCTACTCATCCATCAAGGTCGAAAATCCGCAACCAAACAAATAACTAAAAAACAGATCATGCATTACAACTACTCATAAAAATAAATTAAATAATGAAAAGTAAATGAAAGAATAAAAAATGAATTAAAGAATAAAAATAAATTAAAGACTAGGTAATAAGCTATAACTCTAAAGAGAAACACACTGCTCATTATAAAAAGAAAATTTCAACATGTTTTATGTATTTTTAGTCCGTTAACACTTCACAACACAAAATTCTAATTTTTCAAAAATTTCATTTTGTGCTACTCACCAGTGTAGTGTAATTAATTAAAAACTAAGACTTGAGAAATGTCCTTGAAAATATTTCCATTAGCCATACATGCTGTTTACAAAATCATACTCTAATTATAAGCTATTAATTTTATGATCATGGAAAAGCTTGTGTAATTTAAAATAATTACAGAAATCTTTCCAAAATAATTAAATAGTTTCAAAATTATAATTTAATTTTAAATAAATGATTTTATATATACGGAAGGGTTCCCGTAATATAGAAATTTATAATAGGAACCTTTCCAAAGTGCTGTAAATACGCAGCTTGAAAGTTAAGGGTAAACCTCTTTTAAATCAGAGTCTAGCCACCCATATAGCAATAATAAATAGGAGTCATAATCATTTAAAAGGTTTATGAGGGCAGTTTTCGTAAAAACTGTAATTAACCGAAAGGAAAGGATTAAGTACTCCAGCTATGAGAAAGTTAACTAAACGGACATAGGCAAAATTCGATTAGTACACATTTAAAAAAATGCTTAGAAACCATTGGCAACCAAGAAAATTCCGGGAAACGTTAACGTCGATATAAGCCCGGTATGGTGAAATTTTCGCTTGTCTTGTGTCAAGAGTCGTGTAAGTGCATGTGCAGCATATCTCTAAGCCAGTGTATGTTAAGAAACATTTACTGTTCATTAACTGGCCTGTTCCAAATGAAGCAAGGTACACCTCAGTACGAATTATTAGAATCCCTTTCGAAGATGGTTAGTCTACCGAAGATCTAATTAAAATGCGAGCCAGCATTTGGGTTGTAACTAATCAAGGTACAATTCAAACATCAAATGATGTACGAAGGAACCGACTTCAAAGTCAAAATTTTAATGTTATCTCTCAGCAGTGGTACCAACACAGAAGATACTCTAAATCATGTTAGATTCTGTTTAATGTCTAAAAATAGATTAACTCAGTGAACTAAATTATGATTCATTGAAATTGATAAATAATTCAAATAAAAGCGTTCACTGGGTTAGCTGATGTATTTGTAAACAAGAAGTTTATTTAAAAAAGGTATATGAATGCTATCCCAACTTGGATTGAATAATATTTTATTATGGTTTGGATCAAGTCCTGCCATACATTAGAATAATGTTCATCTATCTGAGAATGCGATATGTCTTCAAAAATATTATATTTGTATAACTTGAAATAAAACTAATTATTTAATTATCTCTTAGGTCTTAGGATATAAATTTTAGTTCTTAATTTTACTGTTGATTAATAATTTGCAAACGTTACTTTTCTATTGATAATAAAATTCATTTTGTGTGACCCAAAAAATATTTGTTGTGAACTTTTGTAAACCTACCCTAACTACAGGCGTTCATCTAAAAGATTAAATTACTTTCAAAAATAAAGTAAATTACACGAATTACTTTAAACTAATATTGGACTTTTAGAGTACATTGTAAAAATTGTTTGGAGTTTGTCAACAGTAGGTAATTTTTTAAGGATGTAAATAAATATCTTCTAGCACTATATTTACAATATGCCTAAACTTAGTAAAGATCAGCTTATTATATTAATTAGCACCTTACTATAAAACCACATTAGCTCATAAAAGTATCGTGGCCACACGAACAATGCTAATTAACAAAAACAAAAACGTTAGGAACTAATATAATTAACATCTTACAGCATCAACTGTGTTTTTTATTACAGGAAACTCTATTAATAATTCTTTTTGGGGAAGACTTCATTAAAGTAATTTAGTTTCAACAATTACAGATTTGCATATGTAACTAAATAATATTTATTTAATACTAAATAAAACGTGGAAAGTAAATTTACATTCACTCTGCAATTACAATTTGTGAACTTAAAACTGGAAACTACTGGAAAGCAACACAATCGGTGTTGATAGCGGTTAGTAAAATTTTTATAATTCCTACCTCTATAGAGGACTACATTATTCACGTGAAAAGTTGAATCACTAATTTATTATTTGAAACAAACGAATTGCTGATTTAACTTATTAGTAGTTTAGGTACTCATTGAGTGCTTATTTATGCACATTTTGATGTATTTTGAGTTATTTAGTTCGCATTTTGACCATGGCATTATTTTAATCATTTGTTGAAATCTAACTATTCGAACTATATCTGTATTATATTGTGTTCCAGTTATAACTGTTTAATGTCAGTGTACATATTAGTTCCCAAGCAAGCTTGTTTTACACTCATATATAAGATATAGCCATTAACACTTCTTATGACTTAGATTTCTTGTGGACTTTATTTTTGACGAATTATATTAATTAAATTGTAGCTTACTTAATTACAAATACGTACCAGTATATCAGGAAGCACTCTTGAAGTTCTTGAGCTTCATTTCTTTTGAGCTAAATAAATTTATAGCCTAATTCAATTTCTAATTATTATATGTATATTAAATAAGCTAACCGCTACCATTTTATATTTGTGTAAGGAATAAGTATAGAGGTGGTGAAGCTTCAAATATCTAGTCTTTTTGTTCGAATAGTAAATGTTCTGGTTACTTAGTTTGTAACGTTTTCGCGAAACGTCATAGTAACGCGAAACGCGATTTAATGGAATTCTGAGAATTCTGCGCGTTTTCACTATATTAGTGATTCCGGAAGTATAATTATTAAGACTGAATTAAAGACAGAACGAACTTTACGAAAGTGTCAAATACCGTACGCCAGTGTACACGTTTAGTTTAAATTACAAATAGAAAAATTGCTTAATTAAAAGCTATTATAAAAATGCTAGAAGCTAATTAACAGAAATTACACAACCTGACGCAGATATTATCAGTTGCCGTCCAAAATCAGTCAAGATTATTTTGATAATTAATGATAAGTAACGTTATCAATAATCTCTGACGATTTAAGTATCAATTAAATCATAAAAGCTAATTAAATGCTATTTCGAAATATTGCGTCATGTTGTGCAAACGAATTGTTTATAGCACATGTAATTGTTATCCATACTGATAAAATAGTAAACAAAGAGAACTATCCGAAATGATGTTCGAGGAACAAAGAACGCGAGAACACGAGCTGCAAATCAGTCTTCGTATGAGACTCTGTATGGGACATTGCCTAGTGGAAAGACCGTAAAAGCTTTTCTATAAAATTAAGCTATTTTGTTATTAATTTTTACAGCGAGATTAACGCAACTTCCTTGGGACTCGCCCAGTCTGTTAAAAACCTGATTACCCCTCATACTATTAAACCGTTGGAAGACGCCGTATCTTAGAGATCTAAATACCGAAATTCTAGAACGACCTTCTAGTCTTCGTTTCTGTGTAACCAAGGCAGACCGAGTTTAGAATAATCTAACCTCGGGAACTTTCGTAACTGAGCGTTCCTGGTGTTGCCACCGCCTGATTAATAGCTAAACCGCCTTTGGGTCGATTACAGATAAGTTGCTCTATAACTGTTCGTGAACGACGCCAAGCGCCCTTCAACGTCGTCGTGCGTTGAGTTGTAGCGATAGCGGACCCACGTCGATGCGATACCGAGATTTGCAAACGACGCCTTTTCGGAAGAGACGCTTAGCGCCATGCTGTGTGGCATTCCTAGGTACGAGTACACGCTAACGCCTCACCTCCGATCGCCCGGGCACGAATTACGCCCACTGCCTCCGCTGAAAGCGACACGCTCATACACAGACCTCAAAGCATACATCATATCCGTACATTCATAAATATCAGGAGAGCAAAACTTGACCGAGCCGAGGAAATTTGTGCCCTCCGCTCGTCCGAACGCCGCAGTAATTTTACATGACCGTAGTCGCATAAGTCTCATGTGAATTCTGTCTTAATATACGTACGCGAGTAATTGCAAATAATTTGCTGTCTGCTATCAGAGATTTATATTTATTTTGTTACCGAACCAGAGTGATTTTAATTTTGAGCTTTGTTTATGTTCTAATTACTAATTTATTTCTGTAAATAAATTATTATTGTTACATATCTTTTTAATTCCACCGACGACTGAAACGACCATCAATGAAAGCTCGTTTCGTGACAGAAGTTCGAGCAACGTCATTTGCACAAACTATGTTCACCGTAAACTAGTTATTTCACCAACATCCCGACCGTTAGATTAATCGCGACGAGGGTCTCTAGGACCACTAAGAGCTACGTTAAGAATCACCCCTCACAATTGAGCTATCATAGAGTAGAATGCAAATTCTTTATATCCTTCTTGTACTTTTCACTAAAGTTTAAATCGTCACAAGTTATAATTAGGGAATTTTCTGTACCAAACTCTAGTCACTTCGAAAGCTAAGTTTATCATTCTTGTTCGAGTAATCACCCAAAGCTAAGACATCTAATGAAAATCTAGCACAAGTCTTCATTGCAAGAAAAGTTAGCCGATACATTTGAATAGGGCAAAGTGTAATTTTTGTCTTTATTATTTGCTGATCAATTTAGAAACTTTTATTGAACACCCAACTTCTGCATGAAATTATTCTATTTTTGAATCTTTGAGAATTTTTGTTTTGGTAAGCTATTAATTTTTCTAACCCACTTAGTAGTTGTATGCTACAATATTGCGTAGTTTATACAAAAAATTTTTCAAACCAAGCGCCGAAATATTTAACACCTTTCTCGCGTTTTTAAGTATAAGAAATGACAAATTATAATATCGTTAATTAAGGAAAAAAGAAATACTTATTAACACAGTTTCGCCTTTCATATTTAATTCCCATTTCTCTTGCCTGCATTAGCTATTTCCTGAATTAAATGTGAATAATATTAAGATGATTGATAAATATAATATACGCGTTAGCTGTACGAATATTTTAACCATCCTTAATTGCTAGTAAATTAAATATATATCTATTTCGAATTTTTTGTTTCAAGACTTAGATTAGTGCCTTTTGTTTTATATTTAGGAGTAGCATATAATCTAAGTAATCAGAATAATCAAATAAGGTAAGATTATCTATGGAAACAACTGCGAAGCATTTGCTACTCTAATTCCATAATTAATAAGTTGAAATATTTATTCCTCTATCCATGTGCATTATTTTGAAACTGATATCATATAATGGTGGTTTCGATAATTTTTTTTATCCCACATTTCGTGCGGCTTCCAAGTTAACGATTGCCATACATTAACGAACCCAAATCCCATCTTCAACTAGAGCAATGAATGTCAAAGGCTGTTTAATTGTACGTTCACCGCCGTTAGTTAACTTTTTACTCTTGTCACACTATTTGATTTATTAATGCTTGAATTATAATAATAGAATTAACGACGTGAAGTTTGAATAAATATAGTTGTATTCTAAAAAAAATACAGATTCTATTTCACATCATTTTACAACATTGTGCATATAACAGTAATCCTTTTATAATGATTTAATTTCTTAAGATGCGATACGTAATTTTGGAAGAAATGTTACTTTGACCTTAAGAAAACCAAAAGAGTCAATAAGCAGATTTCTCATCCTAATAGAGAAATTTAATTAAGCGAACGCATTTACAAAATTTGTTTATCTTAGAATAAGGTATGCTAAATCTAATACTAAGACAAACATTTGTATTTGCGAAATGCAGATTCTAACAAGTGAAATTGTACAACTCACGGTTTATACCTGAGTAAAGGCTTTGTCATACTTTACAGCTGCATACGCGTACAACCAATTCATCAAATACTAAGGATGAAAAGTGACTTGTATGTGAAACTACACATTTGTCAACAAAGCAACATTAAATTCAAATCTGTATAATCGACTTCTATTCTACATATATCCTCGATTAGTAACTTGTTTCTCTGTTACTCTGGTTAGTGAGATTATAAGATAATTTCTGAACAAAATTTCTAGCGTATTGTATAACATATTCATTTGCTGATTATATTACAGTCAATATGCATTTAACAATTAGTTTGCTTTTGTACAAGTAGCTGAGTTCTAGTTATTTGTATTTATATGTCAAAGGATTGCTAGTTGTAAATTTGCAGCATAATCAAACCTATTTAAAACATACATATATTTAAGTTGAATTTGTTAAAAATAATGAAATTATTGCAAAAAAGTGCTTGTTGCTGTTTCCTGTACTACATATATTAAAATCGTTTAATCAACAAAAACAAATAATTTAGGTAATGTGAATGAAGTGCTACCTATAAATATTCTAGCAACTAATGATTAAATAGGGACGTTGTAAATACATTAGTATTAACAACATAACACCAACGTTTTAAAGTTATTTTAAAACATGGAAATTCTTAATCCAATCCTAATTTACTTTTTATTTGAAATAGGACGCTTCTTCAAATATACATTGCATTATTGACTTTAGAAGTATCTACCCTGCGGAAACAACCGTGTTTCCAAGGTGACTGACTACCCTAATAAAATAGCCCTCAGAATTTATACGTTCTGCGTGAGGGTGCACCTTAAGGGATATTTGTATCATGTATAAGTCGGATTTAGGTGCTATAATGCCTACGACAGAGGCATCTGCCATTATAGACAACATGATGCCCTGACAACGATCAAGGAGGATTTTCTAGGTTGTGTGATTGATTCGCTAAATTCTATTTAAAGTTTTAAACATAATTTCTCGTATAAAACTATATATTAATTATGTGCATAAAAATTCAGCATTTGTACAAGTATACCAACAGATGTATTAACTATTTAATGCTGCACTTATAATAATTGCTCGTTTCGTATATAAAATGAGTTAGTCAAGTTTATATTTATTTTATTTACGGTTATAAGTTATCAGGTTGGGTTAAAAACACATGAGACCAACGGAGCACCTTGAAGTTAACAATATATGAATTATGAAATGGCGGGAGATAATTTTAACTTTTCCTTATTTTTCAATAATTATCTTATCTGTATAAAGTTATTATACTTGTTTATAATTCTTCTGTTGGGGTAGATAATGAATGACAAACATTCACATTATATTTAGATATTTCACTAAAAGACCATTGACCCTCTTCCCCTATAAGTTATTCAACAGCTTCACATTTTCTTTACTCGTATAGTTCCTCTGAAAATTGTAAATTGTAGTACTTTTAAAAATGTATAAATACATAGAAAAGTTCGTTCAACCAGTAATCAAACTCTTATCCTCTAGGTTTATATTCTGGTGTGCCCACCATTAGGACATTCATATTGATTCACGTCCCAGGTCCGACTCTTCTATATATTTATTTAATTCTAATATATCTGAAGTTTATTTACCCAATTAAATACTTAATAAATACTTAACACTTAATATTTTTGAATTAAATACAGATATAGAAGAATTAGACCTGGGCCGAGAACCATACACCATACCGAGGTATATCTCTGTAGGACCAAAGATTTATAAAAATATTAAAATTTATAATCTAAAAGTTCTTTCTATATGTAGGGAGTTTATGAATATAAATAATCTACGCTGTATAAGAATTACTTCATATTCAATTTTTCTTCAAATTATAAAGGTCTTCGTACACCTGGAGTGGAATTGACTTTCATTTGAAGAACTTGCTTAGAGAAATAATTCAAGTACCTAAAGGAGCTGGTATATTTTTGGCACCAGTGTAATTTAATGGTTTGGTGGTCTAGATGTTTTACGATAAGGGTGATAAGACACCATTGAGAAGCATCTACTCTTATTTGATGCCAATAAAATAAAAAATTATTTTTTTAAATTAATTTCTAAATATAATTTATCAATTATTGCGTATTTTCCTTTGGAAATTACGGATTCACTGCTTGCATTTACCGCATTTAATCTAATAATAAATAATTTTCTGTTACAAAATATTTTAAATTAACCACGTTCCTATTTGAGAATAACATTAGTGGAACCGCTGATAGTTTCAAATAACCTTTCATTTACACCCACACCTTTGCAAACTATTTTAGAACCGCTGGCTAATTACAAATTCATCAAATCTCACCATTAGATTCTAACCAATCACATGCCTGAGCTTCACAACAATTATTTGTTACAATTAGTATACATTTGCTCAGTTCTTCCCTCTAAATATAACTACGCATTTTGATAGTGTCTTTCAATAACAAAAAACTAATCGTGAAAGTAACAACTTATATTAAAACATTAAAAAAATGTATGAAGCAGTGATAAATGTTTCATGCTAAATTATTGTTACAATAAACAAAATTGTAGGAAAGATACAACTTTAGAATAAAATATCTTACTGTAAAATTCTACATGTGTCAAATTTTACGCCGTGTCCGAATTGCTATCTTGCAATAAGTACTCTAAAAGATTGTGTCCCTTCCATGTATGCAAGTATAAATTTTAGTGTACTTTTCTAAAATGGCGTTCGAAATCATGCCAGGTAGCGCTATCTAACGGCTACTCTAATACACATTCTCAGGTGTAAAACAAGTTTTATCTATTTGCGTATCGAAATGAGCTCAATTAGAAACCCATTTAATTTTCATAAAGGCCTTCTTTTTAACACGGAATATATTATTTTAAAAGATTGGGAACATTAGTAATTAACCTTATTAGACGCCAAAATCCAACAGAAAATTGACAAAGTTTTCGTATTCAAATATCAAAACGTCAATGTCACCAACTGTCACTAAAATCCCCAAATAAATTACATGTGAAAAAGTGCGCTTTTGGTAAATTTTTAGCAAATAGATAAAATAATATAAAAAACTCGTTTCATAAAACGTTTTATCACTGGTTCATTAGAAAACTTGAACTCGTGTGATAAAACCATGTCTTATGTAACTTGATTTGTATTATACTATTACTTTCTCTTACGTATATGAAATATAGTATAAAGTCATGTTTTCGGTCAAAATTTTCGATGTCCAGTTTTTAGCGGAAATACACGTTTTCAGGTCC
>JAHWXV010562461.1:0-11187 GCA_024586415.1 Phrixothrix hirtus | reverse complement strand
GAAATTAGCTAATTCGAAAAGTGGGGGGGGGGCTAACTGCGTATACCCGAAATTTAACGAGAAAAGGTGACTGATATAGTTTGGTTTATTTGAGTATAAATTGCCAAAGGTAAGTGTAAAAATAAGATATTTGTGCTGAGAAATTAAAACCTAGAGTGGTATTTGGGGAGACAATTTCATGATTGAAATTTAAGAATGATTCAGTCACGCAAAAAGAAAAATAGAAAATAGCCCATAACAAGTTTTATTAAAACACAATATTTAATAAAAGTTATGAAAAACCAAATATTACATCAAATTTAAAATTTTGCGTTTATAATGGCTTGTTAGGTTGAGTTTTTTGTTTTTGTCGTATTTTCCGCTACACATTTATTAATTGCGCTTTGTATATTACTAGACAAACAACTCATTAATAAAATTGTATGTAAATTTATTATTAAGAACATATAAATGTCGTTATGAAGATAGGCGATATTGCTAAGAGAAGGTAAATAAAAGTTTAGTCAGCTGCAAATATTTTATTTTCAATTTATTCACGCAAATTTGAGTTTTTATCAATTTTAAATGCCATTTCTTATATAGGAGTGGAATTGTCATTTTAAATCATAAAAAAATGAATAAATTACTACACTTGTGTGCACAGCACATTATTTTATGCTAAACACTCATATGGTAATTTACTGTGTTGCTTAATACTTATAAAAGATTTAAAATTTAATTATGCCAAATAAAAATTTGTAAGTTGAATTACTCTTCATAAACCTGTCGTTGAGCTTCTGCCCTCAGTACACAGTGACATCAGCTTACTGGTACTAAGAAATGCTACAGTTTACCCCAGGTAATATAACAAACAATCTTGCATAGATGATAAACTAGTCGGCATCCCATTGAGAATCAATGGGAAATTATACGCTTATCAATTATTACTATATATAGGTAATAGGTACTCCTTTTAATTAAATTCTATCATAGATTAACATTAACTTAACTACATCTTAAGATAAAATTTTCGGTTGAAATCGTTGGCGTTATTGTTCTTAAACACATTTATTGTTGCGGCTATTTTTTCAAGCGATTATTCTATATCCGGCTGTATCGTCACGGCACGGTTATTTTGTCGTGGTATTTTGTAGTGTTACCATTTAAGACAAATGGAAATTTTTGATTTAGTAGTTTTAGTTAAAATATTTGGAAGTTGCAATTTTGACACACAAGTCAAATACGAAAATCTGTAAATACAGGTTTCATATTGAACTGTGCAAATCACTTTTAACAGCGATTAGCATTTTAAGTTAATTCAAAAGGGGTAAAAATTACAAAAGCATTGTGTACCCTTCTTTTTACATCCAAACTGTCATGGTGAACGAAGATAGTGACTGGGTCCGATCGAAAAATAACCAAACCTAAAATACCCGCTTGATTGAGAGTATTTAACTCAAAATTATTAAGGTATCATAATTTCAGAGCGATAAGTTCCGATTATAAATACACCAATTAAAATACATTAAAGGTGTATAACTGAATTAAAACTTGAAAGATAACGCCTTTGTCCGAGATAAAAAGGTAGAGAATAAACTTTTCTTTAAATAAAGGTTATTTTATTTAAACTTGTTTAATAATTGCTTTAGATAAAGTGCACTACATAAAACGCGCGATGAATTGAAGAAATTTCATGAACTAGATTTATTTATAATTAAAGTAATTTTTGCGTTCCGTTTTATAGTTGAATTTAGTGCTGGATTTTCAATCTCCAGTTAAATTTAGCCGCTGGCTAATTACCGTGGCTATTATTGTATTAACCTAGTTTCCATTGAAAGTAGCTGCAATATAAATTTAATTGGGTATTGAAAAACTGACCCTTAGTCAGGGAAACTACCTGACTCGTCCTTATAAATTAGTTCGAGTCGAGCATTGGAGCCCCTAGGACGTCGTCCCTTATCACCGTCGGTTTGTTTCTTGGTATGTATTTGGCGTGGCTTTGCTTCAGTTTCCCAGAAATGGATGGTTTTTTCTTAGGGTGCTTGTATGAACATTTTAAGAATGTCCTGTAAGCAACCTAGGATATTAGCCATGCCTTCGTTTATGGTAGACACGTCTCTTAGCGCTTCCAGAACGATTGATCCTGCTTGCAGAATCTTTATGTAGTCGAAGTCCTGGGGGCGTGGCTTTCGGTTTAGTAGTTTTGAGTTTGTTTCGGTTCTTTGTTGCTGTGGTTGTAGCTTTTGGTGTAAGGCCGTTTGCTACGTTCGCATATGTGCCTCCTGTTCTCCTGGAAGAGTACTTTGGGCATTCTCTGTAATTCGCTGTATGGTTGCCGTTATAAATGGAACACTGTGGGGCAGTGTCTCTTGATTTAATGCACGCCTCGGTTGAGTGGTTTTTGCCGCACTTCACACAGTTTGGTTCTGCGTAGCGGCTTCTTTGGGAGTGGGCACTAAATAATTCCCAATTTTCTCCGAGGCGATTCAACGGTTACTAATAATTGAAGCATTGCTTTTATGTCGTACACGCGTTTTTTGAAGTCTCATTTTGCTAATTCAACGTAGGGCATCGATGCCCCATCCTTACCGTGGCACATACTTCGAACCGAGATGGCCTTATCAAGTCTTCCAGGATTGCAGTATCGGAAATTCTTCCGTAGTCCCCTTAGCGTTTTTTCTTTTTTCAGTTTGAATGGAATAGATTTATTATTTAAATATGCTGTGATTCCACGAAAGTCGGTTTCTGCCTGAATTCTAATCCCTAGCGCTTTGGATTTTGCCCTAACGATTTTAAAGTTTTGGTTTGCAAAGTCGCTGGCAATATATATCCAGTTTCCGTTGCTACTGACGATAATTTACGGTACTTCCATTGATACTCTTTTAGGAGTCGGTTTTGAACCATTGGTCGCTACTTGCGCACTTGTTGTTTCGTGATCTTCAGCTAACTATTCGAGAGTTTGAAATTTGATTGTAATATGAACTTCAGTTGTAGGTTCGACTTTTCATTTATTTTTTCGTGCGCTGGTGAGGCTGAAGCTGTCTTTCACCTCCATCCTGCTGTCTTCTTCTTCTGATGATGACGTGTATGTGGCGATCGCGTTGAGTAGAGCTTTCGCGCCGACTTCCTCAGCTTCTGGTGTAGCTGCGGATGCGGTAGCTGGTATTGTCTTTGTTGCTTTTGCGCGTTTCGGTATTGTTTCCGCGTTGTTCGACGCGGCGGTTACGTTCGGCGCGACGATTTGGCTCGGTGCAGGATCGGGAGTCTTTTTCGCTTGTGCCTGTTATTCTATTTGACGTTGTGTGTATTCTAGCTTATGCCGTAATTCCATATTTTTTCTTCACACATCTAAGGCTTTTCGTTCTAACTCGGCGAGGACTGCGTGTTTCTGCGCAGCTGCGGGCACGGAAGTGGAAATTGTCTTTTAAGTTGGATTCATCGCGAAGCACTTGGCGCAAAATAACAAACGCACCCTGGTGTGTCCGGAACAACCAACTACACAACGACTTTAAAGTTCAATCTAAAGCGACGCCAAAGAAAATTCCAAAAAAATTTACCGCGCGCAACCACAACAGCTCATTCCTAAATCACGGAAACGAGTGCTCGTCAAAAGCAAAGTGACCTCGTCTTCTACTTAAAACAACAACGAACAAAGTCAGTCATCAGCAATAAACAAACCTCTACAGAAAACGATGTAAACCATAAACATCATCCTTATTCACTTCGAACAATGGAATTCTAACACACAATCGTGTTAGGTTTTCTTAAAGCTACAGCTAGGCTTCCGGTTTTGTCAAGCCGGATCTATAGCAACATTATAATGTTAAAGAATTCGTAAATACAACTTCTGCTGCTTTCATGACTTGGCTTTCTCAAGTCAGCACTGTGCTGCAACCAGTTAATGCTGTCACACCTCCAATCGAAGACGGCACTGTCAAAATATTTTGAAATTTATAAAACAACGAATATAAATATTTTCTTACTTTGAATTTTAATTTAATAGTATATTAAGTAACAAGGGTGGAAAGTAAAATTTATACGTGTAAGGTAATATTTGGAAGACGAAGCTTCTGAATTGCCCAAAACATGCAAACGAATTACATATTCGCTTTGTTTATAGTATTTTTTACACGATCGATAAATTAAGATTATAAGGATTTTTTAACATAGAGTTTAACATTTAAACGTTTAACTACAAGGGACACAGTGTAAATTGATGCTGTTGCTACGACATCAATTAAACAGCTATTGTAATGATCTTGGGAATTATAAACGTTATTACCAGAGCTTTATTAAAATTTTAACAATACATTTTTCATACAGGTTAAAAAAACTTTAATGATTAAATTCGCAAATCGTTCAATATAAAACGTGTTATGAATTAAATAAATATAAATATAAAAATTAGGCATAAAGTATAAAAAGAATAGCAAATAAATGTAAACATAATTCAAAAAAGCATGAAAAGAAGTTCCAATACCTAATAAAAATATAGGTAAGAAAATAAATGCGAAAATGAAATATTTAAGTTAAAACAGTACAAGCAGTGACGCCTAGTGGATAAGAATTTAATTTAAATATAAGTAAACTATAAAATAAGTATTAGAAATAGGAAACATTTTATATACAGAAAACAATAACAGCATAATAGCATTTACAAAAATTTAGAAAGGGAAAGTTAACCAATATTTTAAGAATTTAGATAAAATTGGATATATAAAGCTAAATATTTTAATGCAATCCTCTACTCTTAAATAATTAATTTAATTCCCCAATAGATATTATAACTGCTTAACGGCGTTTTTCTAAACTTTTATAACGAATTACCCTTCCCTCCAACAAATCTTATAACTGCTGAAGGAGGTTTACCGAATCTGTTATAACCAAATAGCTACTACAGATGTCATTGACAAAGCTATCTTGAATATATAAATATCATGAACTCATCCGTATTAATCCACTAAGAAACCTGACGTTTACCAGGTCAGAACTACACAAAATAGATAACGAACACTGCATGTTGAATGTGAACACAGCTCATTTTGCATGAGCACAGAATATACGTAACTAGTTTGTACATTTAATTGGCTGCTCAGGTTTAAGTATAGATTTAAGAAACATGTAAATATATGTATGTATAAACAGAAAGCGTTTGTTTTGAAAATATGATTTAAACTATAATAATAATTTGACAACCCTAATACAATCAGCAATTAAGTCCAGATCAATGTAAAAATACTAATTAACCAAAAACAACATGATTAAAATATCCCTTATTTTAAGGTGTTCTGTAACTATATTACTTATGTTCTCGAAGAAATGTATACAAAAATTTATTATCTTTGGGGTTGTTTTCTATAGATTTTAATATGATTGAACTTATGAATAGTTTAAAATGTTTCTGTAATTATTTAAACTTATTAAAAACTTCGCACGCGATTTCTTATTCATATTTCGCTCACTTGTGAAAAGGTTTAATGACTGACCGTTCTGTTGCCTTCAGATTCCTATGCATTTGTTGGAATGCTGACTGATTTCACGCATTTTGCTGTCATTAACTTGTCCTTGGGAAATGTTTTCTTAAATCAGCGATTAACTCGAGTATCTATTTAATCACTCAACGTTATTTTAATTGCTTTATTTGTTGTTTGCCGAACATGCCCCAGTGGATAATTGATTTTGCCCACAATTCGCAAGCGAGGTAGTCTCAGTTAATTTTAATGTTTACGTCAAGCAATGTGCACTTATTTAATTTATCGACGTTTTTAATCATTTAGTTACTGTTGACGTCTGTTATTTTATTCTGAACTTTCGCACATTTAAAAAATTTATCTGAACTGATTTCCTATTGTTTATATTTATTAGATAACACAAATATACCTTAATTTAGAATAGGTATGTTTCCATTGAAAAAAATATTTGTTAGATACAAATCTGTGGCATTATTTTCATTTTGAAAATACGAACCTTTTGGGTTATAATTATTTTGAAAGGGATTCACTGTACATACAATACAATAGCGTACGTACCTACATTGTTTGTATTACCAGTTCCAGAAATACACTTTTACTTTCCATTGGTATAGCCGGTAAAACTGAGTATTTTCATGTATAAATGTTCCCGTTCAGCGACATAAACTTTGTTTGATTATCAGCAAACTTTAAATAAATTTCTAAATAGATATTTCTTGTACATACAAGGGCCTGTTTACATTAAACGAATTCATAGCCGAAAAACGAATAATTCTTTTTTGTTGTTTTCAGTTACTTGATAACAGCGTTGTAATATGGCTGTTGCAACAGATAACCACTAATCATTTGTTTATTCTTACTTGTTGACATCTTCAGATTCGTCGTTCTTCATTTTTGTGTATTTTTATTTTGAACTTCGGGAACTAAAAGTAGCGAAAGAGTTAAATACGACGGGTCAATTATCATTTTTACCAACAAGCACTTGGTGTTTGTATATCACTACACTTTTATACTGGACGATGGATAAAAGACATCTTTTCTAGCGTGTACAGCCCTTTTATTAATTTCTTGACTGTTTCGAATATATTCGGAACTATCAATGAAATTTTGATTTTTTGTCGTTTAGCACTTTTCTTACACTCATCTGTTTAGTTTGTATCTGACTTTTTTGAATTTTGCTTACTTATAAATACTAAAGCAGGCATCGCGCTAGGATGCTAATGGGAAGCCAAACTCAGTATATACACGCAAATGTAATATAGCGCACCTGGAATCTGCCTGGCTACGCTTCCTAGTTAAACGTGTTGCAAACCAGGATGCCAATGAAAATGCGACTGGTGTTGATGAGAGTCGCCTACTTGGTAGCGCGTATGGAATCATTGCTTTTATCCTTCAATAGCTATTTTGTAACTACTTCTCATCGTTTAGTAGCGTACATTCTGGTTCGAGTTTTCTGTATACAATGATTGTTGATTACGAAGATGTAAATTATTGTAGTTGCTTACATTTAGTTCAAATCACGTGTTTGTTTCAAACATCCGACGCTAGAGTTTCGTTTACTCCTTTGTAATTTTTAATACTAGTTCAGGATTGTCTACCTTCTTAAATATTATTTAAAAGTTACTTATTTTTCTATGACGATTATTCAGTATTAATGCCATCAATTACAATTTAATTAATTCGCATCAGTATGCCTAAGATTTTAAGAAACTTAAGTTACACGTATTTCAAACAAATTAAATCGTAGACTTTAGTAATTGTAAATAATTACTTTAGGATACCAAATTTACGTAAAATTGAAGGATATAACAATATCGGCAAATTTACTAAATCGTAGAAAAATGCAAAACTCGAGTCTTTCAATAAACGAGGAATTTAGTTAAAACAGTTTTAGAAAATTTACCAATGTGATTGCAGTTATAGTAAAATGTGCATGTAATATTTAAGCTACGAAATATCACGCATATTTCTAGTTACAATATGCGTGAGAAAATCGGATGAGCGAACGCGAGATTTAAAATGATTGATTAAATTGAAAATATCAAGGAAAATGATGAAATAGGGGAAATATTATGAAACACTGTACATCAGAGTGTTATGCTTCTTGCCTTGAATTTAACTTCTGAGTGTGTTATCAAACGTGTTCACAGAACAAAATCAGTGAAGTGTTTAATTAAAAGGCCCGATACAAATTATATTTAATTCTGTCGTATTTGTTCACAACAAAACTTATTTATCAAAGAGCAAGCTTTTGACAAAACAAAGGGACATGCAGATTATTTTTGGCCGAAAAACAAAGGGTCATAAGTTACCAAAACTAGATATATGATTGCCACTAAAATTAAAATAAAAGCAAATAATACGTGGCTGCTCGGCGAGATAATATTATTTCTATTAATTAATCAGCTGTCGGGGAATTGTATGTTGTAGACGATTAAAATGAACATAAAATATCTCACGTTTGAGGCTAACAAAAGATTTAAACAAAAGATATAAGCGACCAAATTTCTAGAAATAACAAATTTCGGGAATTCTTTTTGATTTAATTATTAAGATTATAGAGGCGAAACTCATTTGTTAGATATGATGTATTAATCAGATTTTTTACTTTCCTTTGCTCAATATGAAATACAGGTAAACGAGAAAGTATTGTTTTCGTCCAAAATTTTCGATGTCGAAGTTGTGGTAGAAATATAGGGTCCCCTGAGTTCGAAAGTCAAGTCCGTGACTGTGTATGAACAGGATATCTCTGATTAAAATCGGATAACCGGAAGTGTCACTTTAGTCTTGTCGCTTTTTCGTTTTTCGCGATTTTCTCGAAAACGGCTTTAACGATTTTACACAAACTAATCGGTTTCTCTGAGAAAATTCGTCGAAGCGAAGTATCGAGGGAAATCTCAGGAGTTAAGTAGCCTATTGCGTAGTTAGTAACTTGGATGGGTGTTCCAATTATTGTTCCCAAAATATACGTAAATAATATTTTAATTGTTTGTGAGCATTATTTGCATATCTATAAAACATAAGAGAAAGTCGTGTGTTGTCTCACCAGATTTTTTCAAAAGAGTCTGTCGAGGTGTTTGGGAGATACAAATTTTTTAATTTTTTTACAAAATTTTCAGGCTATTTTCTTTATAATAATGTGTTGGTTTGTGTTTGGCTTCTTGAAGGATTTCCATATATTAGTCTTTGAATATTTCGAATGTTTTTAAGATAATTTTTATTTTTTGAAACAGAAAAATATAAATTTTCAAGAAAGCTTCAAATTTAATTTTATTCTGAAAATTTTTCAAAGCTTCTGGCTACATTTCTCGCTATTTATTTTGAATATGTTTATTTATCTACCCTTAAAATTAATGATATTGCAATAAAAGAGACGGCCCAGGTGTTCGCACGACAGCCCCTGGTTGTAATAGAAAAATGTATCAGATCCTCTTCGAGACAATTTCAAAAATAGATAAAGGAACTTAAAATCAATTTACACCTAAAACAATTTCGTCGAGTCTCGAGAACTTTCTAATTGCAGCTCTCTCTATTATTATAAATGTAGCTTAGCGCCATAACGGCGCGGTATTTAAAAGTTAATTATGAGGCGTTCTGTTTGTGTACAACCGGAAATAAAAATGTATGAATTTTTATTAGGAGTTGTTTCGGTTTATGAAGATTGAAATATATTTATTTACTCGAACTGAAAAAAATGGAAAAAACTGGAATAGTTCATATCGGTATGTTGTTTATCAATGGTATCCATTGATGTGGCTGGTTTAATATTCGATATACAAGATCTTCAGGTGTCCGCGAGCTACAGCAGCGGCGTGTTACGCTGCAGCATGCATCTACTCTTTGGCGGGCTGCGTTGTGATTGGCTTAAAGTAAACTTGAAGAATGCAGGTCCAGCTTTTTATGCCAAATCTAAAATATGCGGCGACTTTACGTCGTGGTTGAGCTCGACGTTTTACTTTTTAGATTTATATAAAAATATAGCTGGCAGCGGAACCGGAGCCGGCGATTGCTGTCCTTTTTTTGTCGTTAGACGCGTTTTTTACTAATTTATTGTGTATTAAATATGTTTCGCCATAAGATGGGCGTACACCCGACGCGAGGCTACCATGAATTTCTCGCATGGAATGCCACGCTAACTAAGGAATGTAGCCTCCGGACAGGTACCAAACACACCTGAGTTTTAGTACACTCCCGATGGAAGTTTTCCTACGTTTTATATTGCATGAAATTGACGCGTTTGTTATGAAATCTTCTCCCGAGGAGTGTACATAATTACGATCCATTTATTGCGTGTAGGTAGCCTGGAATGTGACGGTGGATCGTAGCGAGTATTCATTTGGCCAACTGCATTCCAATGATGTTTTGCTTTAGAGTGTACCTGACCGCTCTAGAGTTGAAACGCGAAGTTTTAGTATATAGTTGAAGAATATCTTCGCCGGTTGATGCGGAGCGCCGAGCGTGTGCGTCGAGTTACGTTCATTCGAAAACACGTGGAAATTGTGACTCGTTCTTCTGTGTCAGTGTTGTGATAGTTTTTCATTGTAGCACTTTGAGCTAGACAATACTAGGCCAACAATAATGGGCACGCTACATGAAATACACTTGGATTATCATTGAAACACATGGTAGAGATTTTTAAATGTCTTATTTTTCTGTCATGCAAATAGCAAAAAGCGCAATAATTTAAATATTTTTACCTTTTGAAATCGTTAAATTATACATCCTAGAAACCAAAAATTTTCTTTAAATAATGCAAAAATTATGAATAACACAGGAGAAATTGGACGCGTTTAGTTACAAAAAGAAGTAAAACATCTTCGTTGGAAGAATTCTTGTGGTTTTAATTTCGCCAACTCATTTATTACGTGTATTTGATTTTCTAAGCCGAGGTATTTTAACTTTGTTGTATAATCATTTAAATAGCGAAGTGCATACCTAAATTTTTGCAACTTAAAAAGCAGAAAAATGTCCTTTTTACTGCTAAATTAGCTGGGTACAGACATTGGAAAAATTAATTTTTAAAATTTCACGATTTTCAAAAAAATTCTTTTGGGTTTGATCAACGGTATCCTAAGTATGGGGGCTGTGTATTTTTGCAATTAGTTGTTGATAAAAACATTCCTAATTCTCATTAAAATTTCATTTTCGTATCAAGCTACCTTTTTTATCTCCGTCTAATGATAAGCACAGTGATTAATGAACATGTTGGTATGATACGTTGTTAATTTAAAATAGATATTCTAGAAACATCTCAATCGCATCTTTGATGTTCAGCGTAAAAAACTTAGAATTAATACTCAGCGCAAAACGTTGTTTTGGGACTGCATACATCTCCGAATTCTAATTTTGGACATTACCCTAACTTAATTTTCCAATATTTAAATACACATAGTGTATTTTAATGTTAGTAAAAACTCAAAAAGAATGTCGATAAAATTTCTTAACAACTATCAGCGCAGAGGCCTGATTTTTCACAAACAGTAGCAAAAATCGCCAAAAGACCGGCCTAAATACAACTAGCAAGATCGCAGCGCAATAATCAAAAAGCAGTCCTCAACTGCATGCATTTATTCAGAATAAGAAGCGCGTGTGTTGTAAATTCAAGTTTTTATCAATTTTAAAAAAATACTTATCGCCAAAAAATTTTTATGCGCAGTACAATAATTGAAAATGGATTAATCAAACAAAAACGTATAAAAAGTGCACCAAAAATCTCAGTGCAATCCCCCCCCCCCCC
>JAHWXV010562433.1:0-10275 GCA_024586415.1 Phrixothrix hirtus | reverse complement strand
GGTCAAAAAAAGGCATATAAGTGCATATTTTAAAGGCAAACAAGGCATATATATGCGCATATTTTGGCTGCATTTAAATGCATATATTCCACCCCCTATTGATAACAATCAGTTGGTTTCGGCTAGTGTTAAATTCTAGTAACGGACGGATGATACTAATCATTCAGTATCAATGAAATTAATTAAATAGCACTTCTCATAAAAGTGCTCTCAACCATTAATAATTAATTTATACAGGCCTTAAACGAAGGCTAGAATGCATTTGGAAATTGTCTAAATACGGGTCTCGTATCAATGCTGTTAGCATAGATACACAAACGGTTTAATAGTCGATCTCGGGCAATTTGTGTGCTCCTATTACAGGAATCTTCTGTGGTCTGGATATCTCGCAACGTAGGCTCTTATTGCCCTGGAAACAAGAGGAAACGTTTAAGAGCTTCACTTACGGGTCTATCGCGTTCCTTCGTCAAGTTCCACAAGCAACTGTGACGCTAGAATAAGACGGGCCCCACACGGTGTACGGCGGTAATTTTCAGGATCCTTCAGCTTCGCTATCGCCCAGGAAACTGTTTAACTAGCAAGAAGGTTTCATAACTTCCAAGCTTAAACTAGATTCAGCGGCTCAATTATATATTTTAAATAAAAGGTTGATTCATAAATCGAGCCCCACTCGGAGAGCGCGATTCGATGCTTATAAACTCGCGGTCGGAATCGAAGTGTGTCGGCCGGGTAATTGAGGTCCCAGGCTTTAGTTAAAGTCGAAGTTCTTCTCTTCGCGGTCGGTATCAGAGCGTCTAGCTCGGCGGTTGAAATCGAAATCCCCGGTTCCGCTGATGAAGTCGAAGCGACCCTAGCTCGCTTCGCGGTTAAAAGCGAAGTCTATTAGTGTGCTCGGATCCGCTGTTGAGTCGAAGTGTCTTAAGCGCACCTTAGTCGCTCTTTATATACTAATTTAAGACACGGTATCTTTGTTCCACTAGCGTGACTTATTTGTTATTTCATTTTTGCGCTTTACAGTAACTCTGTGCTTGGAACTTGCAACATGTTCATATTTAAAATGGTAGCGTCTTATTTGTTATATACAATTAGCTTAACTTATTTTAACTAAATACATTATTTGTAGTTTGTCTAATTTTAATTAGATAATCTACTAGAATTACAAACATTTCTATAGATAATCAATTATTTTAATTATTAAATGTTTCCCGCACTTCGCGAATTCTTAAAGTCTTTTACCTTGGCTTTTACTTTAAATAATATTAGCATAATAACAGTAAAACGCGCGAAACTGTATAAGTTTTAATAATCGCGATTTTAATGTTTTGAGGGTACTTTGACAGTCAGTATAACGCAACCTTATTGAGTTGCTGAATCATGGAGCTACTTTTATTCATTATTATTTGAAATAAATGTTTACAGTTAACAGATACAAGTTTTTATCAGTATTTAATTCTAGATTCTGCAATTCACAAAATTACTTTCTAATTACAATTTATTAAATACCCTCTGGTAATAAAAGTCTATAGATGTTCTATTTTTGGCAATTATCCAACTTTCACTTTAATCTAAATTTTATAAATAAGTTGCCGTATTATTTCAAAACCTAGTTTCAAGTAAATCTATAAAGCTATACTTTTACGTATTTGTAAAAGGTTAACACTAAACTTTGTTAACGAGGAGCCAAATATATCTGAAACTACAGCACTGAGCTTTTTATTTATCCTATAAAGAGTTCTAAGTTTTTACTCACATTTAATTGTGTTTTTTTAGCTCAAATTTTTTAAATTCGTTCTTTTTGTAGAAGTTAGTATTTTGCTTTGCTTTAAATCTCTTAGCTTCAACTCTATGGTGATTTCGCCATGCTTACTGGAATTTTGTCAAAATCACCAATGGAGGTCTTTAACGTGCCAAATACAATGACACGGTATCTACGATTTTATTTCCTTATCTGAGAAGATGTCGTCGATAAAACCCGAAACGCGTGTAACTCCGCTTTGACATTTTGGTGGTATCTGTTGGCAAATTATCATTGTTATTACCTGGAAAAATGGCTATTTCCGTATGATTATAGAGTTATAAGTGCTTTAGAAATAATTGTATCTCCACGCTTCTAGATTGATTTTCGAAAACAGTGTATATCCATTTACTCACGCCATTTCTCACTCGAAACACGTGGTGGCTATGATACAATTTTGTTTTATACTTAAAAACAAATAAATATTTTGGATTAATGCATTTGTAATAGGAATTTGTACTTTTCGGGTAAGTTATAAGACGTATTTTTGTTTTAACAGCTCTTTGTTTATTCAATTATTTGTTATAATTTAAGGTTGGAGATACACGTTCCTCTTTTACCAATTTTTATAGTTTAAAATATAGTTACACACTTTTCTTATTATATTTTCTTAATTGTCAGACTCTTGGTAGTGTCTCATGGTATAAAAATATACAATGTATTAAATATAAATGTTAATAATGTCACTGAAGAGGAAACAAATAATTAAGAAACACAAAATTTGATTTTGAACTCTGTGGATAATGGTTTATTGGATGATGCTCTTAAAAATAACATTTTGTTATCTTAAAACGGAAGTTGAAAATCCCATAATTCCAGCTGTATAATTACATTCTTCAGACAGTTGTTCTATAACGACAGTAATGGCAGATAAAAATACAAATATAGAGAAACAAGAAAATGCTGGTGTTAGTTATTTATTTAGCGAAATTTCAGAAGAAAATCAAGCTGAAGAAGGAATAAATAAGAATATAATCGTATTAAAAAATGGAAATACTTAAAATGTAGAACAAGAAGAAATAGAAGAAAACTATGGTATAACACACATGACATTAGAAAATAATGAAAATAAGTAACATGAAGAAGATGGCGATGTATGGTACATACCTTCAACCGAAAATTCAGATGAAAGTAATGATCACTTGAAATTCAATAATGATACTGAGAAGAAAAAACAGAAGAAAAGAAAAGTAATCACCAAGAGGTATTCTACCTATAAAGAAAATAAGACAAAAAGAGAGCTAGGACATCTTTATCTTGGCAAAAAAACGAAGGAAAGTGAAATCATAAAATACTAAAATCAGGGAAAGTTTTATCCAATTGTTGTAACTGTACACTCTCTGTCAGCAAAACCAAATTTGGAATATCGAAAACTAAGAAGACAAAGACATTTAATCTTAAAAGGGTTTTCACAAAAGCCATGGCCTGAAAAACGAGAAAATATTAGAGGTCTGGTCAAGTTGCAACCATAACAAAGACGAAGCGGAAACTCAGAAAGTTCCAGACGAAACTATAGCATAACGTAAAATTTAGAGTTCAATAGGGTGTGTTATCGGGTTTGTAAAAAAATGTCTAATAATACATGAAACACAATTGTACCCACCTATGAATCAAAACTACAAGTTTTAATGATGATGATGAAACATCAAACAATGATGGTACAAAACAGAATTTAAATTTGAAAGCACAAACATTAAGATTCAATTTACTCCGATCAAAGTTGACAACATTTTTCGATTCTTTATCAAAAATGGAAGTACATTATTGTCGAAGTTCAACTAAAAAACTTTATTTGGAACCGATTTGGCAGAGTGAACAAGAGCTGTTTCGTTTTTATGTTAATGACTTTTGCAAAGAACAAAATGTTGACCCTGTTTTGAGAATAACATTCAATGATGAATTTCAGAAAATGAATCTATCACTGTTTCGCCCAATAAGAGATAGATACGATACATGTGTTGCCTACGAAGTGGGAGATACTACTGAAGAAGTGTATCAACATCATCTTTTACTCAAGGAAAAAGCAAAAAATGCTAAAGCTTTGGATAAATAAAGTGCGCTGTCTGATTTTGTATTTGCGATAGACTTGCAATCAGTTCTTTATCTCCCTGGAATAAAGTGTCAACTATGTATTACAAAACGAAACTTGCAGCACATAACTTCACAATCTATAATATAAAATCACACGATGCATATTGTTTCCTATCGAACGAGACCTAAGGCAGTTTAAAATACAACGAGTTTTCTTTTCTTATTAAAGTATTGCCTATTATGCCAGACAGGCCCGGGACAGAACCGAAATTCATGTCTATCCAATGAATTATTAATATATCCATAATTTACAAAGTAACCATCAATCCAAGGTGTCTGCAGAAAGGGTATACTTAAATGGAGGCAAATTCAATGCATTCTGCTATTGAACGGCGCCTAAGAAATGAAAATATAAATGTCCCGCCGGATTACATAGTACACTGCCAAAATGCAAGAAAAAGGTCATCTTCATATAAAGTCTGATATGTAAACCACAACTTTTTCAACGATTTTTTATCATTAAAGTACTATTTATCATTAAGGCCTGGTCGCAAAGTAGGTGATCCAACTGTTAATGGCCTAAGAGAAATTAAGTACACACCAGAGGGTGCACTTGCATATAGATTGAAGCACACTGATACAAATTGGAGTGAACTAAAACAAATGCCTTGTAAAATTGAGGAACTACCAATACTTTATAAGAAAAGGCGGAAAATAAATAAAGAAAAACATTATCACTTGTAAGTCCTTAAAATGAGTTTAAAATTTTTATTTTTCATAGTCATAGGTGTATATTTTTACTTACAAATTCAATAAAGTTTATTAAATACTATTTTTGCGGTTTGTTTATTTAAAATATTACAAATTTGTGTATGTCCAGAATTGCCGTCATATTTCAGAAAAAAATGATGTATCTCCCATAGATAATTAAAGATAATATAATAATTCGTCTCAATTCGTTTAGAGTATAATATTCCCTGACATGTTTAAGGATGTAACTAATTGTAGCTATTATATTTTCATGTAATTCGATATAAAACGTCTTAAAGTACTCCTGTAAAATTTCCCAATGGGAGTTACACACTCTTCAGGTTTCACCCACTCTTCAAGTTTCACCGATGATGGGTTTTTAAATTTTCCTTCGCTAAAAGTTTACTAACCTCTTAGTTGGTGTTGTTTTGTTTTGAACATCATTTTATAGATCACGCTGTTATATTATTTACCTTTTTTTGTCGCTGTAAGCTGTAAAGCAAATTGTTAGCTAGCTACGAAGAGATCTTAGCTCCCACTATAATCGCAGTTAACTAATATGCCCGAGTGAATTTCTTTCGAGACTTTGAGAAAGTAGACTACAGTGACTTACTGATTTACCAATAGTGACAGGCAAAATAGTTGAAGGTTAACTCTACAAGGTATAACTGTAGTAATCAAACTCCTGGTACGCACTCACTTAATAGTTAAAATAACAGCACCACTGTTCCAAGAACGATAGCTCTAAAGAGAGTAGAACAAGAAATTGTGACGTTTCCCTTGGAACCGTAGTAATATCGCGAAACCTGATCTAATGGAATCCCGGGAATTCTACGTGTTTTCGCTATGATAGTGATTCTGGAAGTGTAACAATTAATACTTCATTAAAAACAAATCAAATTTTAAAAAAGTGTTAAACTCCGCGAGCAAGTGCATAGTCTTAGTTTAATTGCAAAAGAAACAATTGCTTAATTAAAAGTTGTTATTAAACATGCTATAAGTTAATCAATAAAGATTTCACAACCTGACGCATAAATCACCGTTTACCGTCCGAAATCAATCAAGATTGTTTTGATAGCATAAATAATTAATATAAGCAACAATCTCAAATGAATTAAATATTAATTAATTAAAGAAAATTAATTATATACTATTACGTAATACTGCGTAACGTCGTACAACGGTTTGTTCAAAGCAAATATATTTGTTATCCGAATTGATTAGATAGCAGAGAAAGAATACCGTCGAAATCCATATTCGCTGAATAATTTAACTATAAATCAGAGGCTTGTGCGAATTGAAAATCAGTCTTCTTATGAGAGTCAATACGAGATATTCTCTCGCGTACATACCCTGAAAGCTTTTCTGTAAAGTCCGTAACGTGCTCGGGTTTAAGCATCAAAGCTTATAACGGGGATGCTTGACTAGTGTTACAAATGCCTCGGGGTTAGCTCTTATGTCGGAGTGTGGCCCAGGACTGCTTTTAGGATGTTCAAGAAACTACCTAAACTTTATTTCACTTATGTACACGATAAAATTATTTACAAAGTGGTTTCTCAGTGTAAATCGTAGCTCACAAACTCTATTTGTTTATAGTCGTTTGTTACCTTTACTTTGTACGTACTGTATATATATATTTTGTACCAAGACTCTTGTATTAATAAGCTCAAATTATCACTTTTGATTTTAATTTAATTGTAGCTCATAAGTTAAGTACACTTTTCTGTTTCTTCTCTAGCTAGGTGTATACCTTTTTAAAATATTACTTTTACTTGTATTTAATTATGTAGTACTGAAAATGTACTTTAGTTTAATTTAAACTATTTACAGTTGAGTTTAACTCAGAATGATTGCATGATTATGGTGTTAAATTGTATTCTGTTCCGATTTCATTTATTTTTGCATTTGCAACTAATTACTAGTACTGTGGTTATATTAATTTTGTAATATAAGCGTTTATTATTGTTCATATAATTAAATATTCAGTAATAACACTTTTAAAAAGAAAAGTCATTTATTTAGCATAATAAATTAGATTTTGCAAATCCTGGTATTTATGTCAGGTATTAACTTTTAAATTAGTAGCCAGCTGGTCTACTTGAATTTGCTAGACGTAGATGGCGTATTAATGTTTTTTATAGCTAGACCATTAGATCGCTTTTAATGTAGGTAGATCACCAAAATGGCGCTTGTTTGCCTGCGTTACGTGTTAATTATGTTGTTTGTGCAGGTGCAAGTTACCTTAGGTAACTATCGTTTAGCGTTTGATTATTTATAATTAAACTGGTCTTGTTTAGCGGAACAATTCCAATATGCATTTCTGGATGCACTTCAGGCGTGGTGAATTAAGCTTCATAGCGACTTTTCATCTAACTTCAGGGAAGGATTTCGAAATGCTTTTTATACACCTCTGTGAGTGCTTATTATAAATAGTTCTTAACTAAACGAGAATTGTACTTTTATTAATCACTTGGATTCAAATCTAAAACAATGCAAGTAGATAAACTTGGTGACTCCTTCGAAATGAAGTACTTCAGATCGTTTTGTTTCTGTTAAATTCCCGAACAAGACGACCTGTAGCAAATGTACTGTTTACTGTATTAAATTTTAATTTGTGCAAATTTTACGGAATTATTAAAGCAATAATTCATAGGATTAAATCTACCGCTCGTTTATAGGATAAATCATAAGCTATAAACTTCGGAATGAATATTTGAGTGAACGAGTTGATTGACCAGCAAAAGCGGTAAGATCTCTATTATTTATCGGACGAAATATTCTACCAGCGAAGGCGGTATTTGTTCTTTTATTTCTCAGGTGAGATGTTCAAGCAGCAAGGGCGGTAAAAACTCTCTGAAATTGGATTTTAAACGGGTGCTTTTATATAAAATTGTTATGTGCAACTTCAAGGAGAAACAGCTTTCTAGTCATTGAATTCCCTTAATTAATACATTTTATAATTAATTAACAGTTCGTTAGATTCGTAATTTAATTTGCCTGAAGTAGTAGTAAATAATATTAATAGGACTGCTTCCAATTAACAAAAATCAACAAAAATAGTTGTACGGGCTTAATTGCGTGAACTAAGAAAAATATTAGTTATGTATAATAGAGCGGTTATTAATATTAACTAATCCATAAATAAATAACTTACATTTTAATTCGACTAAGGTAATTAAATCAATTTATATAATGTAAAAATTTCCATCAGTGGTTAAAACTAACATATGTTTATCTAATATGTCCTGGCCATAGGTATTATTTATGCACAGAGTTCAAACCCCTCGTCCTACAAAGGTAATGTTTTGTCAACTAAGGTCAAGAATCTTGAACGGTTAGATTAACAGTTTGTACAAGGAACTTCAAGATATTCCTAATCTTAATATTAATAAATGGTTAAAAGTAAATAAATGAATAAATAAACATCATAATCGATTAAAAGGTCATTATTTATATAAACGCTATACAGAATGTTTTGAATTAAAGAAACGGTAATTAAACAATTTAAATATATACAGTTAATACAGCCATGCCCTATTGCACCGAGTTTATATTTTAAAAATTATTTAGTTAATTGCTCATAAAAGGAAAATTCGATACAGTGGCATAGGTACATTACAAGTCAAGCTATTTTGTTATTAAATTTTGCGACGTCTTCTGGACTCGCCGATACTGCTAAAATCTTGAATACCGTTCATATTAATAATCCGTTAAAAAGGGCCGCATGTAACAACTTTACGGTGGAATAATTTCCTACCAGTGCTGTTATAAAATTAAATAGGTGTACCGGATAGCTCAGACTGAATAGGTAGAGTAGGGGTGGGCTGAGTGTTCTGTTCAATCGTATCGATAACTCTTGGCGATCACTTACTTGGAAGAACTTTATCGCATTGGAATAAATAGTTGGACGGCTTAATTGAGCCAATTAACAACAATGCAGTTGTAGGGACTTTACTATTCTTTGGGCGCCACGTTCTTGTTATTCAGGTTAAAATGAAAACGCTCTTCGAACAAGTTAAGAATTCGCAAGCGGATAGGCTGAAACAAAAACGAAACTTAACCCTAATATTTAAGTATTTATTCGATAATAAGGTCAAAGAGGTTAGAGAAGTATATCCTAGATTAATCACTAACCGGTAAGAAAATGTTTATATAAAGGAACCGCTACAGATTAGGTTTACTGTTTATGTGGTCCCGTACACTTACACATGTAGGTCTAGCCATAAAAATTAAATACTTAAAATGGCGAGATCCTTATTATTTCTTTATTTTTAACAATTTAGAATACTGTTTAAAAGGAATGCTGTGAATAGGAAATCTTAAGGGTACATCAAATAATTAAGTGACGTGAGTAAATATGACAATCTTATTTTTCGTTTAACCCTACTAGTGTATTTAAAATCATTTGTAGTTGACATTTATTTACATTCAGCAATATTTTAGGAACAATTAATATGATTTGTCTTTCTTTCGATATCAACATAGGCCACATAGACCTTCCTACCTTACACACAAAAACGTTGATGTCATTTGTACAAGTAACACCCTTACGTGACAGTAACGATTTATTGAAGTTATCACTGCAATTAATATATTGCATCAATAGTCGAATTGATTAATATGTTTTTACTATACCAAATTTAGGCTGACGACATATAGAATTGACTTTTTACAGTACACCGTTCAAGAATACCTACACTTACTTCCAAAAAGGCATTTAAAGTCGTTATTACTTCGTGATAGATGGTCATATTATTTGACAAATTAAATTTTGACAGATATCTTAATTATTCCAAGTTCTGAGTAAAATACTAGTTATTAATTAGTTCAATACCGAAAACGTATATTTCTTCAACAGGCAATTACTATTGACACTAACCTTGTGTTATCAGCAAGATAAGTTCAACTACTGCAGTTATCATTCGTCCAATTTTCTCCTTTTCTTAGCGGATCTAAGGTGTACTCCCGTAGAGCACAGAAAATCGAGTACATCGGCTCCTAGATCCTAGACAGCGTCTGACACAAATAAGGACGGTAGTCTTCTACCTGTTTCTATAAATCGGTGTTGACCAGATCACATAGAATACCTCCATTGACTTCCTTATAGTGCTCGCATACCTTTTAGGGTGGATCGTAATCACAGCAACAATAACTCCAAACAACCAACCAAAACACCCAAACAAAAAACCACTGGAATAATTAAAACTGACGTAACGATTTCGATTATTTATTGACAAAATCTAAATATTTTACCTTAAATCAAATTTAAATGGTTTACAACAATCAACACGGATGGATAACTCAAATAAAGTACGTGCTTTAAAAATATTTTTTGCGTCGTGGACTAATATGCGTTTGTTAGGAGAACTCAAACATACAAATGAACAAAAAATACTCTGACATCGAAAACGTGTGATGGTGGCAACCCTCTTGATCTAACAGCACCGAAACAATTTCACACAGGAAATAAACTTTACTATGTCGATTTTAGGGCCACTAAGCAAGGGTAAGTTTATTCAATACATCTTGGAATTGAACAATATGTAAAGCTAGCCCAAAATTTTAATATGAACGAGAGCAAATCTTAATAAATACTTCAGGATTGAAATTATATTCCGAAAAATAGCGTTCGATCAAAATTGACCGTGACAATATATATATATATATATATATATATATATATATATATATATATATAA
>JAHWXV010562425.1:0-11012 GCA_024586415.1 Phrixothrix hirtus | reverse complement strand
GCTGTATTTGTTTTGTTTCGTTACCCGTTGAGGTATATTTGATTATAATTTTGAAGGCTGTAGTTTGGGCAAGAATAAGTTGAAATTATGGGTCTTAAAGGCATGCCTTGTTTATGTAATTTAGGCAGTCCGTAAATTTTGGGAGCGGTTCCATTATAAGAAATTAGTTTTTTGTAAGTGTACTGATCTAATATATTATCATTATACCACTTTTTCACTATTTCATTATTTTTTAGTTTGATGCTAAGAGTTGGGTCTTTTTTTAATTTAATGTAAGTGCTCTGGTCATTTAAAAGTGACATTATTTTTTGTGATAATTTAAGTTCAACGTATTTAAACATAATTTAATTTAAATTAACATTAATCATCCCTATGTATTTAATTTTTAACAACATTTTGCTTTCCCAAAAATGTAAATGTCTATTATCACGTTATAGATAACCAAGAATCAGTTCATTGTTAAACTTTTATTCGTGCCAGTATTTTTCGTTAAATGTCCTGTATTATACAACAAAATTTTAAAATGAAGGTTTTTAATACACTTGTATACTAATTTTAATTTTAATTCTCTTTCATTCATTAAGGCATCTTCACAAAATTGTAAATATCCTACTCACTTACCTTTTTATAAATTTTATAAATTATAAATTAAAATAAATAACAAACAATTATTTATTTCTTTAACACTTAATATAATTAAGATTTTCGCAAAAAATAGTTAATTTATATAATACCTAAATTTGTCACTTACTGTAATCCAATTTATTTTTAGGATAATTTTATTTATCTGATGATGCTTATCCTTAAGCGAAACGTCGTATTGCATTAATTTTGACGACAAAAAGTTAAAAAAAAAAATTTTCAATTGTAATTATTTTAATAATTATCGACTGACTTTCCCTATAAACTAAAATAATACAAATTCATATGAGCAATTTCTTCGACTTTAATTAATTTACGAGACTAAGTTTGACATGCAATTACATATTTTGCACAGACTCCAATCAAAGAGCATACTACTCAAAATCAATCACTTCAGTCAGTGGTAAAAGTTGCAGTAACTCCTCAGAAAAAATAGTAATTAAAATATGTTTGAAGGTAATTGTTTTATTTTCCTTTTTGTAACTCCCAGAAATACTTTGCTAGAACTATCTTCAGAGCTACTACTAATATCAGACAAAATCTAGGTGATACAAATTTGGCAGCAGAGGAATCCAGTGAGACAAACCGAGAGAATGACCAACAAGATTTAAATTCACCACACGAACGAAGACATGGATGATGCATATCAATTATGATGCCATATACTGTACTTATAGTGCATCCATTGTTATGCCTGCTAGCAACAGTCTGCGATGTCTTGTGAATTTGTGCATATTCCGTAATTAATTATGCCAACATCACCTGCTTATACAAAATAAACAACTAGTTATCAACATGATTTTAATTTATGTCAGCAAAAGAACAAATTAATGATATATAATAGTTCTAAACAAAATGTAGATTATCGGCCTAATGGTTCCTAAGAATCTTTCATGCTTGCCTACTATAAAGCTCTTTGATCGCTGGTTGCCTTTACCTTTACCCTACTTAGGACTGCTTATTAAGTTGTTAAAGTATGGTTTTATAGAAGGTAGTCTAACTAGAATATCCTTTGACTAGAAAACCCTTTTACTAGAATAAAAAAATTATGCCATTCTCTTAGCGATTAAAAACCTTGGGGTTAAGGCCAATCTGGAATACTAACTAGTTTAGATGGGTACTCCTTAAGGAACAAATTTAAAGCAAGACATCGATGCCACGACCTTCAAAATCTCAGAACTTCCTTAAGATAACATTACGAAGCACAAAAATGTTAGCTGATTATAAAACTTTCGTCAATGCCATGTCAAATTAAAAGCTGGCAAATAATGGCGTCCAAGCACATGCCAAGATTTCACCGCTACTTCGACCACACCCTTAGATCGATCTGTCTGCGCCGGTCGATTGCACGTCACCAGGTGATATGTATAGGGCGAGTGAAAAATTGATGTGTACAGTAACACTCAAAATTGACGACTGAAGATTTTAAATCGTAACACCATAAGATAAAATAAGTACATCACTTTTTTATTTATATATTTTGATCTCTATATGTATTTTGTTTGGAGTTTCCGTTGATTTGAGGTAGTGGGTCAATTATTAACTTCTAAAAGAATTCGTTCTTCAAACATTTAATCTCCTGATGAAGCAAACTGTGTTGTGCGAAACGTTGAGTGTTAAAATAAACTCTATTTTTCTAAAAGTTAATAATTAACCCACTACCTCAAACGGAAACTCCAAACAAAATAAGTATAGTCAACAGAATAGCTATCCAGACCGTACGCAACAATAACGTTTTTATTCAAAAACCCATTTTTATTTTTAAGATTTTCAATTTTTTTTCAGTAGGTTGTTTTATACAGTTTAATATGTATAGTGAAATTTAAAAAACATGCCAACTTTGTAGGAATGCCGTGAAAATTAATATTTAATAATACTCCTGTAACACAGTCGCCAAGAAAGTATCCGGACAAACGCTTCCGTCTATAGATGTGATAAACATGTTTTAATTTTTTTAAATTTAAAGTACTTAGCACTTACCTCCTAGTTTTACTAAGTAGTTGTTACTAGATGGATTTCAAAAAGTTTGTCTGAAATGGAAAAGCAAAAAAATTGGTCGTTTATCACCATGAACATGTAAAAACATACTGAAATATTGGTAAACCTACAGTCGGAGATAATGTTGCAAAATACAAATTAGATACCGCAATAAATTCAAGACCACGATCAGGATGACAAAAGTTATTAGAAAAAAATGAAACACGCTACAATATTAAAAAGAATGAGAGAAAATCTAAAATTAACTGCACTCAAACTAAAAACAGACTATAAGAAACTTATGGAAAGATGTTAGCATACAAACAATATGAAATTATATCCACAAACATGGCTATAAGGTTAGTGTAATAAGAGAAAAATCTTTCATAAGTAATAAACGTAAGATACATGGGTTATAATTTACTAAAAAATACTTACCCAAAGCAAAAATTATTGAAACGATGTTATATTTTGTGAAAAATTAACATTTAATGCTTTGGGTTCTAATCGCCGCGTTAAAGGCCACGAAGAAAATCCAAGTCGTACAGTAAAATATGATGGAGGTTCGGTGACAGTCTTGGATAGTATATCTACTAATGGTCCTAGAAAATTGGTCTTTATTGGTGGAGCAATGGATCAGAACATTTATTTAAATATATTAGAGCTGAAAAAGTGAATATTTAAAAACGTAGAAGTTCTACCAAGACAATTATCGAAAACATTTAAACGTGCTATTACGACTGTTATATAATTGCCCTAAAGTTATACAATCTCCAGCTCAATCACTGGACCTTAATCCAATAGAACATCTTTGGCGATAGTTGGGCCCCCAGTTAAGAAAACAATTAAAAGAAAGTCTAAAAGAAGAATGGGGAAAGCTGAGGTTAGATTTCATTAAAAATAGAATTTCTTTCATCTTTCATCGTTTGCAGGAAATTGTGAGAAGTATTAATAATATTATTTATTGCATGAATAGTATATTGTATATACACAATCATGCTTATCCAGATACTTTTTTTGCTTTAATATTCTGCACGTTTTGGTAAACATTTTATGTTAAAACAATTTTAGTTTTGAAATACCATTTCTTTATTAATATTAAGCTTATGCTGTAAAACAATATGAGTATATTGTAATGCATTACAATGTTTCTTTAAAAAATATATCTTGCTCTACCTTGTCCGGATATTTATTTTACAGACTGTATATAATGCCCAAGATATATGATTACAATAAATCATAACCTAAATATGGATTTAATCCTGCTGACATAAAAAGGATATTGGAGAAAAAGACCTAAATTAATCAAAACATTTAAATGTATCAAAAATTAAAACAAGAAATGCCTTTCAATTAAAAACTCAAACAAATGCAATATTTTGAAAAATAAATCTTTCTTAGTCATGCGAAAAATGTCAATTTTTATACTGCACAACTGAACAATATTTATATTTAAAAATATTAAGTTTGTTTTTAGTTCAGGCATTTCTTTTAATTAACTAATTGATTTTTGAGACTTGCATTTTGTAAAGGCCTTTTTCTATAATCTCTTTTTGTTATTTTAGCAGCATTCATTCATTTAAGTCGAGAGTTGTAACAATAACAATCTATATATTTTTTATAATATAAATAAAATAAATAAATGCTGACAAACAATGTTTTATTGCTCATAAAATTACAGAAACAGTAAAAATAAATGATTAAGAATAGTATTAATCATTACTTTTAAATGAAACAATCATTTACTTTACTTCCAAATAATAATATATACAAACGTATATATTTTCTATAAAATACTTCTTTTTGAAACTAGAATGTTTTCGCTAAGAGCAGTTCACGGCACATTACTAAGTACTGCATTTGATAATTTGCATTGCACTTAGTAGAAACAGCATTCATTTAACAAAATGTTGTTGAACAATAACATTATAAGAATTTTTCATCAAAAACAAGTTATATTTCATATTCACTCGTTGGACTATATCCTTCCCTAGAATAACTGTGCTAGAATTTAAACAATACGTTTCTAACTGATTTCTTTGTTGCGTTCATGTTTTTTACAGAACTGCTTTTACATGTTTTATTTCTACTTGTAATGTAGGTTTTATACGACTACTAGCAAATACTGTCTATAAAGTTTAAACAAAAATATTAGCTATAAGCACCGAAACCAATATTATAAAAAGATGTTTATATTTTAGCACAATATAAACATATACATCTTTCATGATTATTTATATTTTCTACCTCTTATGAAACATTGCATACATACAGGGTGTTTCAGATAATATGACATTCCCTTTTAGGGATAAAATACGAATACTAAAAATTACTTTTTTTAATAATGACGAGTCGACTATGCACATGCTTTCAAATATACAAATATAATTGAGTAAGTGTTTCTTACTAAATAAACATTTCCGTAGTAGAGCAGAATTGTACATGTTTATTTTAACTTTTGAAGCAGACGCATAAAAACATGATTGTAAAATGATACACCTTTGTAAATGTCAGTGACCCTTATTTTGATAAATGAAATTATGCCAATTTAGTCAGTTACTAGATGCGTTTCGTAGTTTAACCAGTGTTTTAATAATAAAAACTAAATCGCAAATTCGGCCCATCTACACCGTTTTAACTGATTGGTGCTTTTATGTTAATAAAATTGTCTGTAATAATGAAGAACTTACAGAGGTATGATTCAATTAATATGGATTTAAAAAGTGTAAAATGAAAAATTAGATTAATTATTTGTAGTTTCGAGGGCAATTTCACAAAAATGTTAATAAAGGAATTTGTAATAATGTAGCTGAAATTTTTAAGACAATCTAATTGGCCATTTAGCTTTTGAAACATCGTATAAAACAATGCTTGATTATTTTAAGTCTAATTGGGCAAATTATTGTGCCATTCCTCTGAATACTAAACCAACTAGAAAAATCTAAAACTTGTCAAAATGTTTAAAGTATTTTTATTTTAAGTATAGGATGATGTCACGCAATTTCAGAGATGAAAATCTATTTTTAGGTGTAAAATTAAAAAATATCAATAAGTAATTGCTTAAGCTGTCTTTACATTTAAACATATTTTTTAGAACGATACATGACTAAACCTTATTTTTATTATTATCAGTTATTCATAAATAACTTTTTCAAAATTGTTAAAAAAATTGTACACATTACTTCTAAATTCTTTCAATTGTGTGAAAGGGCAATCCCCTTATATATTGTAGTAAACAAGTCGCAATGTGCCTGATACAGCTGTAAAAGTGTATATTATTGTAAATTAATATTGTTAGGTAGGTCAGTCATAATATTATGAATGATTTAACAGTTTTAGTCTGAATGCAACCATAGGCGGCTCGTTGTACATAATTAAAAAAACATTTGTTTTCGTATTGTTTTAATTTTACGTTTATTGGGGTGTCTATAGCGTCTACTTACAGTCCATAAAAGGAATGGCATATTATCTGAAACACCCTGTATGTTCAAGAAATTCTGCTTTGTCCAAATGTTTTAGAACAAATACAACTACTTAATATGTTTATAGTGTTCTAATAGCATTTTAATTGTTTTCGCTTTATTATTTCAAGTAACACCCAGTCAAAACAAAAAGCTTTTAATTTTGGAAGCATCATGTATTTCCAGAATTCTGCCTCTTTCTTTATTTCTTCAACATGAAACGTTGTTCATTGTTAACGCACACAATAAAGAAACATATATTTCTCTTGCATATGTTTAACTGGCTTTAAATCTACAAATACAATTTAATAAAAGAAATTATTAATAACCAATAGTAACCGAAACTTCACCTGGTAACAATTGTGATTTCATTTAACTGCAAGCAGATATTTGAGTTCTTTTTAAAACTCTGTGCTGCTTGCATTAGAGGTAATTTCTCTTGGCGTACTTTACATAAACATTTTATTTCTATGATAGCATGTGTACCCAACAATCCTAAAATTGAATGATGAAAAAATATACAAATACGGAATTGCATAGAATTATACCATCAGGAGAAGCACTAAGTAGGAATTTTCTGCATCTATAAATAGGCCACTATCTTTTATCTGCACCTTCCTGGCAGTACCAAATTTTGCAATCGCTAATGCTTCCTTAATTTTTCCATAGCTATTAAGTAGCTGCATTGGTAAATTGTTTTGGGTATATAATCTGCGTTATCAGAGAGTGTGGTTCTCGAAGTGTTTGTCATTTACATACTCAGCAAAGCAAGATGCTGTAAATCTATTTTTCCTTTCCATTATATAGCTACGATTCTCTCACTCCCCCTTACTATTCTGTTCTCTTTCAGTTATTTCTGCTTCGTTTACCTGTAGAATCAAATTCAAGCTAGAAGAATAAAATACTGCTATGAAAGGCACAAATTTATCTAAATTTATGCAACAAAGAAAATCTACGCCTACATATAAATATTTCTCGAAATTAACCTACAAAATTTAGATTAATAACATTTTGCAGTCAATTCTATTTTTTAACTTATGAATTTGATTTAAATTGCTATTACAGGCATCTGTTTATTGTATTTTATTCCTGTAAAATCACAAAATGAATGTAAATAACTCAAGTACACAAGCCATCTATGACACAAGCAAAACAATTTATCGGCATATGTACACCTAAGTAATATACAGAACTGTAGATTTTAGAGAATTACAATGTAATCTAAATGTCTATTCAGTATATCCAAAGTCTTCTACATTTAAATGTAGAAAGCTTTGATAAATCACGTTTTACGTATTTTATTTCCTAACTAAAGTTATAAAACAAATTTTGACCGATACAAATTTATTTTAGAGTAAAGCTTATTTCCAATTTTATGAAAGGGTGTTTGTTTACTTGTTTGATTTTATGGCTGAGGGATCGAGATGCGGAATTTCCCTTGGCCCTCTTGGGCTAGAACTGTTATATAGCCATTTCGCCATGTCTACTAGAATTTTGCCGAATCTAGAGAAGTTCCACCGCCAGTAAGGATTTTTAACGTGCCAAACATCACATTAACACGAAACCTACGATTTTACTTCCTTATCCGAGATGATGGCATGTTTTTTAAATTTTTCCCCGCTGAAAAATTTACCGACCTCGATCGAGTTTAAACCCTCGTCCCTTAAGTGTACAGGCAAACATGCTAACCACTACACCAGTCGGTGCCGGCTTATGAAATAGTGACTCATTTATAAAGTATTTAATATCACTTAACAAGCAAGGTCACGCAATTCAGTTACGATTGACGTCATATAATATAATTTAATTCCAATAGTACACAAAGTGACATCTATTGAAGCAATTATATATTGCTTCCATTATTAATACCAAATGTTACCGTTGGTGGCCATAACGCGCCCTTAATGTTTGCTTTAAATAAGGCATCGCTTGAGAGCGGAAATGTTCCTAAAATGAAATATAGGTTACTATATATACAGGGTGTTTATTCTTTTTCCCGTTTTCTCTAAGTGAAGCATAAATGACCAGTGAATTAAATAATTTTCTGGCAGGTAGAACTAGAAATACAAAGTTAAGAACAATTTAGTTATATTATTTTTGATACTATTCTAATTGTCGGCATCAGTGGTGTAGTGGTTAGTATGCTTACAGGATGCGGGTTCACACCTGTTCCTAGTAGGTAAGCATACCTTACTACTTCCACTTCCAAATTTAACTAAATTTTAGTAGGATATGAATCTATGAGGGTAAAAGAAATTTCCAGCGTCAACTATAAAAATAAATAAATACTGTCTTTATTCCTAATTTTGAAAAATTTGTTGATTTATTGTTTGATTTTATTTAAATAATGCAAAATGTAGATTGATTTTCGGTAAGATATTATTAAAGCAAATATTTTTCAAGTTATAAAAGCAATTGTTAAGATTTATTAGATAATTTGAATTTGTTAAAAGTCTACTAACTTTAAACTTTTATATTTTCTATACCTTTCGAGGAATTTATCTCCATAAAAAATAAGTAATTACCTAAAAAATCGAAAAATATATAATTACGGTACGACTGTATAAAACGCTTGCGTATAATTAAGTGAAAGGAAATTATATGGTGAACAATTGCAAGTCATAGGTAAATTTCTTATTTGTTAACATATTCAGGCTTTTGACTAATTATAAGTATATTAAAACATTTAAATTGAATTGCAAATGGTACCAGCAGAGATGATTTCATTTTACTCTACATTTTGAGTGTATAGTATTAATGAATTATTGTAGATTAAGTCAATAAAGCTGCAGATGAAAATATTGAACTCAAAATGGCAGAGAACGTTTAATATTTATTCTAAGTTAAGCATACACTTGCTTCTAAAATTTATATTTTCTCATCACACGTTTATCCCATAGGGATACGTCCTGATTAGTATGTATGTATTTACCTATGTAGTAGCGTACTTTGAAGTATTCAAAGGAAGATTTTAAAGATAAATTCGTATAGTTTATCGTAGGTCATAATCTAAATTCGACTAGCAAGACTTGATTTATTTACTGAAACTTTGATTACATGTAGATTATGCTTAAACTAAGACTATAAGTTTCAAAACTTTAATACAGATAAGACTACCTTAGCGTATTCAAGTTTTGTCTTAATACAAATTTTTGTCTAAACTCGAATAAACTTTTAAGAACCCAACATTCGTTCTCGTATATCCCATAATACATGATTATTGGATAAATGTTAACTATCTAAAGGTCTACCTCGTTTATATTCACGAACCTCTCCTCATTTACACACTCTTATCCTACGGAATTGTCTTAAAAATCGTTTTACTGTTATATCCCTTTTTCGTATTCAAGAATCCAAGCTGAGAAATAAACACATACTTATTTTTAATGTTTCTGCGATTTTCCAAGTTTGAAAACTTTCAATGTAATTTTATTAAGGAAGTGTGTTTCCCGAATGTTAACAATTTTGTGGCCAACAAATATGATTGATATTTCTCGACAAGATATCCCGAAGGAAAAAGAAATTCTATCAACTCGGGGTGGTAAGGCTGATGGATATCCATAGTGACGTAAAATATTAATAAAGTTATAGGCTTTTTCGTTTCCGAATACCCTCAGTTCCATTTCAGCCAGCTGTCCGCCGAGAGTGGCAAGAAATGTGCCACTTCCTTCTTTCAAATAAGGGAACGTATTTCTCTTATTTTTCTTATTCTCGTACAAAAATCTTGATTGATCGCTAATTCGGTATTAATATCAATGTCTCTTCTTCCATATCGGTTCTTAAATAAGCTGTCAAAGAAATCTCTTTGAATGCAGAATTCAAGACTTATTGACCACCTGCTACCATTCAATTTTCTATTTCTTGCGATGCAGCTGATTTGTATTTTGATTTTTGTCAGATTTTATATATTTTTATAAATTTCTCGATGTATTACCACATTTGCTCGATTCTAGTCAATTTAATCAAATATGATTATTACAATGGTATAACAGAAATAAAAAATGCTTTAAAATAAAATGTTAAAAATAATGCATTGCCAAAACAATAGTCGCTAAAAATTAATACTTTAATTTTTAAAATATGGCTTATTTATATTTCTTTGTTAGACAGCATTTATCGATCATTCAACGCATAACACGTTTCGAAATTGCATTATTAGATGCACAAATACGAAAATTGGAATATCGTTACGATGCTGTACAATACATGTTTTAAATTGTTGTTCAGATTGTCCAATATAGCCAAGATTTCGATAACATTTAATAAAATAATTTTTATACTGTGTGGCCCAAAAGTAGGTACACACTTTTAATATAATATTTAATTACAATTACATATTATGTATTTAATCCCGTAGGTGATCAAAATGTCCACCTTCGGCATTGATGCATTCCTGCAACCTGCCCCCGACACTCTCACACGCAGTGCGACACAAATTCCGGTTAGAATGAGTTTCCTCAAACGCATCATCGATGAAATTCTTCAAGTGTAGTATTGTGTCGGGTTTTCTGGAATAAACGTTATCCTTCACTACTCCCCAGAAGAAAAAATCCATTGGAATTAAATTCGGGGAACTTGGTGGCCACTCAATACTGCCCCGTCGCCCAACCCAATGCTGCGGGAATGCTTCGTCCAGGTACCCACGGACCGCCAAAGGAAAATGCGGTGGGGCCCTGTCCTGTCGAGAGAACAATTCCGAGAAGTCGAGCCGTGCTTGCAGTTGTGGCACCACAACATTGGTCAATATGTCCAGATACTTGGGTCCATCAACGGTCCAATCGAAAAATACAGGACCCACGACACCATCACAGGATATCCCACCCCACACTGTGACACCTGGCTGGTTCAATTGCGTAGTCATAATAACATGCGTTTTCATCGGCCCAGTACACACAATTATATCTGTTGACGTGACCAGATAATTTAAAACAG
>JAHWXV010562351.1:0-10613 GCA_024586415.1 Phrixothrix hirtus | reverse complement strand
TGCGCCTACATTATAAAAAACAAATAAAAATTTTCTGATTCATACAATGGGTTTTATTAAGTTTTGAAAACAGGAAGTTATGCTGCCGCACCCTGTATTACTTTCTTTATTCTGTGAGTAGAGATTACAAAGTATCACTTTGTTTTTCTATAAATTTATTACATCAGATGTTTAAATATAATTACAATAACAGCTTCAGCATAATTTTTTTAAATTATTTATTTCAATATATATTCTCCTATAAACTTATATTGAATAATTAATTACCAAAAAATAACTTATGATGAAATTCTACCCTGAGTAAACCATTTCTTTTTAAGTCATGCCTATGAAAGCAATTATTGCAAATACCAAACGAAATTAATTACAAAAAAAAAACCTTGAAATTTCTAATATTCATGCATATGTGCTAAATTGTGTACAAGTTACAAAAAATGCACATATGTGAAATATTTACGTGAAGCCCTAATGCTTATTTTTAATGGTGCCATTTGAAGAAAAGTGTCAATAAGCGTATCTACGAATGAAGAAATATTTAGGCAATTATAAACGTCCACTTATAATTTGAGAAATGCTCTCAATATAAATGCCGAATGCCCGCAATATTCGGACGTATTCCACCGTACATTAAAATACCATATACCAATTCCATATTAATTCAATATCAAATATAGAGATCATGTAAAATGTGCGGTAAATCCTCTAACAAATATGCAGCCATTTACTCGCCGAGTACAGTGAAGAAATTCACGAACATAACCTAACTGAAAACTTTGATTGCAAATATTTCATAAACAAATCTATAACAGTCCTTTTATGCGAAAAAGTATGTGCTGGATGTTCCGTATAAAAATAAAATCGTTTCTACGAATTTTTACTGTTTAAAAGTTGTCATCTATATGTAAATTTATGAAAACTAAGCGGTGTACAATAAGAGCAAGGAGAAATATTTCTTTGCCAATATTGACCTTCAATCCTTTATTACTGTATGTGAAGCTTTATATACCCTGATCTTAAAATATCCCCACAGGATAACGTCCATTGAAGATAAAGCGGAGCTTCTAAGGAGCCAGTTAGTTACCCCTCTTACAAATCAATTTTCCAGTGAACACTCCTTTAACAGTTACAGTTAAGTAATTTTCCATATATTAGGTGGCTCCTTTCTCTTGAAATTACAAGTAGGTAGTGTGTCCCAGAGCTAATGCAATTGTGCTGCCAAATATTCATTTCTCCGTGCTACAAGATGACCAGATTCTATTGTTTAAATCCTTCCTCTAGTGTCTCAAAGAAATATGATCCAAGTATGATTTGAGAGGACATAAAGACTCACACTTACACCTTTGTGCAATCCCTTTTGTCAGGAAATTTTGTTTTTTCAATAACTATTTTAATTTGCTTTATCACTTAAAAGAACAATCCTAACGAATCTTAATTATTAACTACCACAACAAAACCAAAAACTGTTAATGCCTGTTTTGACGCAAACATTTAGTTCAAAGAGGTTAATAAGGTTTGAGAAACTATACCATATAAATTTATCAATAAAATGTATTTGAATTTGTATATAACGTTTTCTTTGCACGAGAATAAGGAAACTAATCAAATAAATTTGTTTGGGTGAAAATGTATTTTATATGCAACTTTAAGCTGAAGTAATTCATAAATAACTTCATACACATTGAGGAAATTTCTGCAATACAAGGTAAATCTTGAGATTGTTTAGAACTTAGTAGTAATCGATGCATGCCATTGTATCACCAATGAATGGAGAAATGAACCATCACATAACAACAAAGCACTTTAACATACATTAATATTCTAGCTTATTGGTTCACTGTCAGCTACGGGGCAATGGCCGAGGGTTTAATATTCCATATATAACAGCCAACAAATACCTGGTACATATTCGGTAGATTAGCCAAATTAATAGCGCCACTAGTTCTAGGACAACAGCTCTAGATGAGGTACAACCAGAAATCTCCCATAAAAATGTTTATAAGGAAATTAACACTTAGCGATCAAATCGGCTCTCAAGGGTAACACCAATGGTTAAACCTAGCACAATTAATTTATAATGTACGCCAACATTTAATTTAGATTAAAGGCCGCTTCTCTTTATACTTGAATTACAAACTGTGTATCACCTAATGCAGCATTATTTATGCAACAAAAAGTAATTTACGTGTTATTACGTATTAATGGGAAATAATAGGTCAGACAATTATAATAAATTATTCTTACTTTCAAATCTAATTACGATAATACGTTACGCAACGGAAAATTAGGACTTAAAAAATTAATAATCTAAAACAACAGATCGCCCTGCGTCACACCATTAGAATTTACTCTTTAGGAAAGGTAATAATTTACCTAAATATTTAAAACTATTAATCCAACAATTTCTGCTTAATTACGCAATCTTTCAGCATGAAGCAACAATGATTTCTCATAAATGGAATTCGGGCGTGACCACGTATCGAAGGGTTGATCATTTTAATAGTCCTACCTTACAGGATGTTCCTCATACAGGGTTACAGTTGATTTCTATACAACAAAAATTCTCAAGCCCAAATTAATAATATGGTCGAGTGATGTTGAATCGGTCGGATGTTCTCTGAAATATTTATTACGAAATTCGCTCTAGCATTCTTAAGACCTATGAAATTCACATTTAACTTTCAAACGTTTATCGCCTACATAAAAATTGGAAGATAGCCAACATATACTGCTATTGCTCTTTAAACACCATAAAATGTACAGAAATGATTGTCTCAATTTATACACCCTCTATTCCCCTAACATTGCAAACAGCAGTATTACATAAAGTTTAACCGTTCATAACTATCCTCTAAAGGATTAAATATTGAAATTGTAATAATCGAGTAGGTAAATTATCTTTAAGATTTGGTAAAACCAGTTTTATTCGGATGAAAGTTGAATAAACGAGGTAGAACAAAGGTACTTAGAAAAGTACGCCTTAAATTCAGCAGTTTAAAGAGAAATTTTAGACTAATATTATAAATTTTATTAATAAAATGACATATTAAGTTTAATATATAACACAATAACAGCTATTATAAACAATTGTAAATGACAGCAAATTAAATTAACAAAAATACAATGTATGAATGTATTATGATAAAGATAAACGTAATAATAATTATATTGGTATAATACTTTACTTCAACACCACTAATGCAAATTTAGTTACGTTATTAGTCATTGTAAAGAACATTAAAATATAATTTAATAAAATAGATACATTGCATTATTCTAATATTTGTTATCATTGTGTTGCATTTTACTATTATTTACATTTATCTGTTTCTTTGTATAATACAATATAATATAATTTCATTATATTATTTCGAAAACTACTGTATTTAAGGCGTATTTTTCTAAATGTATGTACCTCTGTTCTACCTCGTTTATGCAACTTTCACCCGCATAAAACTAGTTTTACTAACTCTTAAAGGTAATTTTACTGTACTGTCTATATTTACCTACTCAAAAATTACAATTTCAATATTTAATTCTTTAGATGACATCTATGAACGGATAAACTATAGTTAGTTACAGCATAATTGCGTTGATGATATATATTTTTATCGAAAAATAAGAATGTTTGTATTATTTGACAGTTTATTCAAAGTTAATTGAAATGGCGATAAAAAATTTTAATAAATTACCTATGTTAATTGCAAAATTGGTACTCAAAACGAAAATGTTTTAAATTATAAATAAATTTGTCATTTATATGTAGGGTGATTTCAAACAAATAGCTCTATAACCAAACATAACTATTATAATTACGCGTGTGAAACTTCAGATTTTCAAGGTAAGCTAGAGGTTTAAAGTAAATAGTTTAAGCCATTTTAGTACACAAGTATGCATTCGATGCTACTTTTTGAAACTCTAACATTAATAACAGCTTTTAAGTTACATTTTAGTAGAATTTGAACATATAGGTGTGACGAAATGTAGTAGGCATAAAAAATTCAAATTATCGTGCATTTAAAGCAATTTGGACACAACATTAATCTAACGAGGCGATATAGTTTAATAAACTAAAATTTTAAGGCGTTGTATCTTAAAACAATGCCACGCGCGATATTTAAAATAAATCCGAAACACGCCTGTCAAGCATTCAACGACGAGCGACAAAACTACAGCAGAGCGAGGCGTGGATCACCAATAACATATATGGTTGAACACGCCAAGGTACTCAAATCAATAAATGTGAGCGCCACTGTTCTCTGTAACTACATCAAGGGTAATCTACGTCAAATACCCTGTATATATGGATATTCAGAACTTAGCTTATGAGCGGAAACGACATCCCTTCGGTAATGCAATGTGGTAGTTGTCTAAGCTCAAGTAAATGGTATTATGCGTTAGACGTACTATTTTGCAACTTCCCCTTTTAATAAATTAAAGGTATTTTCCGTTAGAATGGAAGCTACTGACATGCTTATTATTTAGAATTACTGTCGAAGGCTACCTAAAAGTGAATTTTCTCTGTATATGTTTAATTGATTTACTGATTATTATTGACACTGTGACTTCTATGGGAGTTAAGATGCCAAAAGACTCGCTTTGATGAGCAATTCGGGCACAGTTAGCAATAAAGAGGCACGTCTAAAGTACATGTACATGTTAATATATGCACAAATTAAAATCAAAGCATTGTGAGAACGTGCCAATCCTTACAAAGCAGGATGATTAATATTAACTACATTATTGTATATATTACTATTAATACTGGGGCGATGGCGATTCCCGTTGATTCTCAAACACTAGATAAGTGTGAACAAACCGTACTTTTATGTGATGTATGTTTTTATTTAATAAAGCAAGATATAAACTAACACATGCTTATGGGAGCATTGAGACTCCACAGAATATGTATTAAGATTGAGATGAATGAGCAGTAAATTTTTAAGGCTATTACAATAAAATTTATTACGGTAAATCTCCGGTATACTTAATGAAGTCTCAAACACAGGTTTTTGACAATAACCCCGTGGATAATAGTATAAGGAAACTAGTCAATTGTTTTACAATGTTTATTTATTTTCACTAAAATTCTACAATTAAGTATGTACACTAATTTATTCTAAATATTTAATTATTTATTTCACAATCCACCAGCAGCAAACATTTATATATAATTCTATTTATGTATATTTATACTTGTATGAGTAATGAATAGTACAAGATTCTAACAAAAGCTACTCTAAGAGAACTCAATTCGCTGCTTATATAGGAAACATAAATTCTAGAAACAATAAGAATAGAACATTCGACAATAATACTCATAATAATGATGTAATACTATGACTCATTGCTGACCTAATTGAATTGACAGACATAAATTTGCTGATTACATCATCTATTTTATTATAAAGAAAACATTCTAGATTATTCTAGAATTTTCCATTTACTGCTTCTAATTTTTGTTACAATAGGTTACTAATTTATATAGCGGAACTATAAGTTACCTATTTCTACCAAGCAATTATTTCCTACAAGTACACGCAAAGATCTTTTGAGGAGCAACTTACCTTAATTACTTTCAATATTATTAACTACAATATTCAATACATTCTACATTATTCGTTGGTACGGTAATTCAAATCAACAAAAATATAACGTTTATATCATTGAATATTTAAGTAAAATGTTGCTCTCCAATATTCCTAATAATTAAACTGATATAACTAGATGGGAAAGATAGCTGCTACATTATTCGCGAATAGGAACGATCGAAGGTTTTTACGCGTTACTGAATATTTTGCGGTATTAATGAAATAAAAGGCCATCTACTACTTACGTTAACGCTGAAGAGTGCGCTTCCAGCGGAGATTTTATACTTTAACAGATAGAGGAACACCTGATAATTGGATGCCCCAACTTCCCCAAGGATTATATTTGAAATTACGTCTGGTTGTCTAGCTTGTCTTTAAAAACTCACTCAGGACAGACCAATTATATGAATTTGGCTATAAAGTAAACACTCAGCACATTTAATACGTTACACATTATGTTCCAATAATAAGACAGTGTACACAAAAACCAGCAAGAGACGACAAAACTGAAGATATCTAAGGTAAATTTGGAATTTATCAGTACTCCTGCATGGTTAACGTTTATAATAAATTTCATCACGGTGAGAGAATGTAGGGTGTACAACTTCTTGTTTCTGTGTCAGTTTGACATGGAATTACTCATGCGGTGCTATAAATCGTTTTGACATTGTTTTTAAGAAAAATGTTTCCTACTCGGTCAGTAATCTTGTGGATGTGTGGTAGGAAGGCTACAATGTTCAAGGTGTTTTATTTTCTGAAGGAGTTTTGTTTTGAGCTAGATGTTGATTGTTGGCTTTTTGAATATTGAAAGTGCGTTAGTCCTTATTAAGAAGAGTTACTGTTAAATGATTTAGTTCCTTATTACGATTATCGAGCTCAAAAGAAACAATAGGTCTGTGTATACAAGAATTTACGATATAAAGTTTTTCAAATGAATGATGACGCAAAGTGGTTCGAATGTATTTATCAGGCTGATTGGATTGACTATAAACCAAATGACCTTATCATCCATCTGGTGTCCAATTAATAAAAACGTCTAGGAAAGGATTCGGTTTCCATAATGACATGCTTGTCTGATTTTCCTTGTGTGCAATTTATGAAGACGTCTAGGAAAAGATTCGATTTCCATAATGACCTATTTGTCTGGAAGAAAGATGTTTAAATGGACATGAAATAATTTTACGTATTGAATTACTTGACATACGTGAATCAAATTTTGTGTTTTAATCAAATTTCCTTCTGACGTAGGGAATGGGATTTAATCATCATTAGCATTTGTTTAAGCTTTGGCGTTAGGGATGTAAATGGGAACGATAATCAAATCACAAATGTGGCAAAAACCTTGCAGAGCTAAATTTTTGGGATTTATGGTTGTGGATTTATTTCGACCAAATTCGCCCATAAGATACTTCAACACAGTAATACGGAAACGTATAAGGGAAGCATGTCGTAATCTTAATCATACTTCTCATAAATCCTTAAATCCCTACCTTCACTTTTCCAGCGTTATAAAACCTTTTTGCCCATTTTCAAACTCAGATAGGTTTCAATAAATCCAGCAAAGCTCATCTTCGCAAATTAAATTATTTATTACCTCGTGAAGAGGGAAATATTAATAACAAAGGAAAGCAACATTCTACTATTATTAATTTATGTTTCCACATTCTATTAGATGGTGAGAAATTCGTTTTGTTGAAAAGTTTAAACTTTGCTATTTCTCCCTCTTAGATTTCCATCGGAAGATAATTAGTGCTATCGAATTTTCGTTACGCAATCTTCCTAAATATATTTCTGAGAATATCCGTATGAAAAACGCAAAATATTAAGAGTTTTCAAATCCCTACAAATCCAACATCATTACATCTGGAAGTTTATCCCTAACAGCTACCAAGCTTAATTTGATAAAGCTGGCATCGCTATTATTTTAGACAAAACCAATTACAGTGGCTAAATTTTATTCCCGCTTCAAGAGAATGCCTACGTTGTTTTGCCTCGAAACACTATTTCGAAATTGAAGTAGGAAGTTGCTCTGATAGCAACTTCCTTAAATCGTTCACATGCCCCAAAATGTTCAACGTCGCCTAATTCTAAGCAGATTTTCCCTTACCAAAAGTTCATAAAGATGACAATTCCCAACCCATAGATTGCCCAAGTACCTTCCGAAGTTCTCAAACAATGCACTTGTAAAAATTCTTTGCGTATTCTTAATAAAATGCATTTTTGGATTACAATTACACGCATATTATCTGTTCGTGAGTTTTGACGTAACTTTTCATTTCACTAATCTCCACGTCAATGACAGTTGCTTCTAATAGAAATAACAAAGACAAGGATCTCATTCTTCTACTCGCGAAATGTTTACTATCTAGTTATTAATAAGTCTCAAACGCCATGATGGGTTCACTTCTGCCACCGGTTGCTCCCAATATCTTCATTCATATTTGAATATGCATAACTAAAACTTGATCTATATTATTATTAAGTTTGATTTCTTTTGATTTTTTGTTTTACTACCATTGTTTGTATTAAATAGGCAATTTCTTTTATACTTTAAAAGGTAAGAGCGATTTTATGTATTTTATTGTATCACGACTAATAGATATTTAATAGAACCTTTATTGTCACGGCTAGTATTATTTTAGGTTAATAGTATATTTTGCACTTCCGAACCTTAATCGCCACATTTAGTCAGTTGTTTCTATCACTAAAGCGATACCTTTAATCTAAAGCGATTAAAATTTTACTTTAGTCCTAAGGGAGATAAGGTATATTTAATCCTACATGAACAAAGTAAATCCCTGACAACAAAAATAACCAATTACAATTACATATTGCAGCATTCCATAGCTCTTCGTAAACAAAATTTATTTATCACTTCGCTACGCTAATATTTACTTATAAGGCCTTGGGAACGTGATACAGAAGGCTGTCTATAACAGTAACATCAATACCACGGGCCAAAGGCCCCCGTAATGGATTCCGTCGCTTTATGGGAGTTATCATCTATATAACTCACTTGGTGCATAAATAACTATTAAATTTTCGATGTTAAAATCATGTAATTTTACTTTGTTTAATCTTTTGATGCCAAATTATTCTAAAGTGTAAGAAATAATGTATATACCCCAAAACTAAAGTACTTCTTAATATCTTGATGGATTGTTTCTATCGCTATCGCTTGATAAATAAACTTCTCTCTCGGGATTAAAAGATGCACTATTATATACCAAGGAATTAAGGTGTCTCTTTTAGTCCCGACAGAGGTTTATTTCTCGAGCGATTAAAAGGGATTAAAAAGCCGTTTAGTCCTGAGATATATTTATTATTTTTTGCACTTTCGAACAATTCTAAATCAAAAGGGTTGAAGAAAGTAAAATTGCATGATTTTGACATTGCCAGATAATTCAAAATGTCAGTGTACTTCGTGATAAATGCTATTTAAATTTTATTTACGAAGCGTTATAGTAACGCTTTCAGCAATATATAACTTTAGCTGTTTAATTTTTTGTTGCCACAGATTTACTTCGTTACACGGGATTTAAAGTATTTAGTTCTCTTGGGAATGAAGTAATGTTTTAATCACTTGAAACTGAAACAGTGTCGCTGTAGTCATAAAAACATGTAAGTAGATAAATGTAGCGGTTGTGTGAGGTTAGCCCCCCCCCCTTTTTAAAAAAGTTAAAGTTTTCTTTTTGTAAACGTTTGCCCATCATTTGCCCACGAATGTCCCTCTGAAATTTTCGTTTGTCCCCTGTCTAGTTTAAAAAGTATAAGCAATTCATGTCTGGTGGGGGGGGAGCTAACTTCACACTAGCCCCCCCTTATCGGAAAAGTTACATTTTTTTAGTGTAAACATTTGCCCATCGTTTGTCCACGAATGCCCCTTTGAAATTTTCGTTTGCCCCCGTCTAGTTTAAAAAATATAAGCAATATAATTATGGGAGACGAAGTTCCTATTAACCGCCCTCCAACCTTATTGTAAAATGTAATTAGTTTGTATTGTAAACGTAAGCATCCCTTTCTCACGTATGTCCCTTTGGAATTTTCGTTTGCCTCCGTCTAGTTTAGAAAATATAACCAATTCAAATCGGGGGAGAGGCTAATTCCACACTAGCTCTCCGCCCGCTTATTTAAAAATACATATAAATGTTTCTTAGTGTAACCATATGCTAACTAATTCCCTTTAGGAAGTTTCTTATAGAAAGCCTTATGGCGTGGAATTAAATACCCAGCTCCATATTTCGTTGTTCATTTGCAAATGAGATGTTTATGTATATATGTAGGGGTTGTACAGTATTTACAGTATCTGACATATCAAGCAAAATTATTTTTCTATGTAGCCACTGTACACTTAAAAATACATATTCCACCTATATTTCAAGATAGAAACTCCTTTTTCAAAAAACTTGAGATTTTTGATTGAAAAAGTATTCTTAAACTGCTGCCATTTTACATCATCGTTGCTGTGAAATTTAGTTTCTAGAATACTTTCTTATAGATTTGGAAGTAAATAAAAATCGCTAGACACTAGATCAGGTGAAATGTTCAAAATTAGCATAGTGAATTGCGTTCAAAGAAACAAGAGTTCTATGCGCTTGACCATTCTCCTAATGGAACAGAATTCAATGCGACAATTTTCCTCTTCTCTCTTCTTTAATGCAATTGCGACGTTTATTGGTTGATGTAGCATAATACCGGTCTGTAATTGTGTGGCCAAGTTCCACGTAATCAATTACTAGAATTCCTTCGGAATCCCAAAAAATTGTAGCCATAATCTTAATCGCTGATGGTTGCATCCTAAATTTGCGAAGTAGTGGAGATCCTCGGTGTCGCCATTCCTTACTCTGCAGTTTAGATTCGGGATCAAAGTGATGAAATCACGTTTCGCCAACTATAATAAAGCGAGCCAGAATGATTGTTGGATTCTTGCTAAACAACGCCAAATTTGCTTCTGCAGTGGTGACTCTATATATATATATATATATATATATATATATATATATATATATATATATATATATATAT